>JAPMUY010007214.1:7500-54337 GCA_026901105.3 Galaxias olidus
CATCCTGTATGAACACACACTCTACCATCCTGTACCAACACACACTCTACCATCCTGTACCAACACACACTCTACCATCCTGTATCAACACACACTCTACCATCCTGTACCAACACACACTCATCCTGTATGAACACACACTCTACCATCCTGAATCAACACACACTCTACCATCCTGTATCAACACACACTCTACCATCCTGTATCAACACACACTCTACCATTCTGTACCAACACACACTCATCCTGTATGAACACACACTCTACCATCCTGTATCAACACACACTCTACCATCCTGTATCAACACACACTCTACCATCCTGAATCAACACACACTCTACCATCCTGTATCAACACACACTCATCCTGTATGAACACACACTCTACCATCCTGTATCAACACACCACCATCCTGTACCAACACACACTCCTGTATGAACACACACACACATCCTGAATCAACACACACTCTACCATCCTGTATCAACACACACTCTACCATCCTGTATCAACACACACTCTTCCATCCTGTATCAACACACTCTACCACCCTGTATCTACCAACACACTCCTCCACTCTACCATCTTGTATTAAACACCCACTCATCCTGTATTAACACACACTCTACCATCCTGTATCAACACACACACTCTACCATCCTGTATCTATCAACACACTCCGCCACTCTACCATCCTGTATCCAAACCCACCCCTCCATCATTCAATCCTTCCACCCCTCCATCCCTCTAACACATCCCTCCATCCCTTTACTCGACAGCCACTCAGCCGACCACTTCTCCATCTCCTCTGCTGATCGTCCATTGAGGATTACAGAGAGATAGAGACAGAGCTAGAGAAACGGAGTAGGAGAGCTAGCGATGCCTTTGGATGCCTGCTCTGATTCCTCTTCCCTCTGTAACCACCCCCCCCCCCGACACGCCACCAGAACGGGAGATGAATTGTGTCTGCATAAATGTCAGCGAGTTGTGTGTGCGTGCGTGTGTGTGTGTGTGTGTGTATAAGCAGGTTTGTGTGTGTAAAGTAGTGTGCGAGTAGGAGTGAGCATGACTGCTCATGCAAGCAAATGTGTGTGTGTGTGTGTGTGTGTGTGTGTGTGTGTGTGTCCGTCTGTCCAGGGAAGGAAAGAGAGATAGCCGTAATAATGAAAATAGCTTGATCTCTTTCTAAGCCTGTCTGGGCAAGCTTATAGAAACAAAACACACACACACACACACACACAAACACACACAAAGAGCCTGTCTCAACAGGCACATGGGAGCTGTGCACATTCTAAATTCAAGTTTGACATGTCAAGAAGAGCTCCACCCACAAGCAGCCAACAAAAAGACACACACACACACACACACACACACACACACACACACGTTCTTACCCGTCACAGATTCGCTACAAACACACACCTTCATAAATAAGAGAGACTGGTTTTCTAAGATTTTACCTCCTCCAACTTTTGTCATATTTTCTCTAACTCTTGCGCGCGCGCGCACACACACACTCACACACACACACACACACACACACACACACACACAGACACACACACACACGATTCTTTTGGCAAGAATGCTGATCTTGATCCTACCAAGAGGTTCATTCCTCATTCATAGCAAAAACAATCCCAGGACAGGGATAGCATTGAGCCCTGCTAGTCTGTGTAGGAGTGTAAGTAGACTATTACTTGCCTGTCTCTCACAGGAAATTCGTTGTGACTCAATAAAAAAGATACCTTAATAAACGGGTTATCAATCACTTCAAAAAGGTTCTGCAGTTCAACGTTTCGCCAAGTCAGCGGCTTCGTTCCAGATGAATCCCAGTCAGCTACGCCAGCTGAGGTATTTGGCCGCATTCAACCAAACCACACGTACACACACAGATAACTTGAACTTACTTTATCGTTTACAGTCGTGTTTACGGAACAGTACGTGTTGTTTACATTAATTCCCTGTACCTTCCCGCTGGTAAAGGAACAACTTCCGCAAACACACAAACTACACGCGAACATGTGTGGGCTTGTTGGCATACATGCACACACAAACATGGTATTTGTATGTCTGGAGACTCGCTGTTGACTTCGGTCACTTGATCATTTGGCACTGGACTAATTTAGGCCCACAGTTACGGCCCCACAAAAACGCGCCAGCGTACACTCAGGGGGAAACCCTAAATGACGCACGGAGCACGTTCTGCTAAACCCTCAACAGTTCACTGGCGAAAAGAAAAGATACAGAGAGAGAGAGAGAGAGAGAGAGAGGGAGGGAGAGAGAGAGAGATATTTAGACCTAAAGGTATCAAAAGAAAACATTACTTTTCACATAAACATAATCATGTTCCACTCAATGCAATCCGGTAAATGTTAAATTTGAGGATGTTACCCAGTTTGCTAAAAGTGTCATTCAATTGTTTTACATGTGAGAGAGATTTAATTCGACTGGACATTTCTACAACGATCATTTCAAACGGTCTTGTTATAACGACTTAAGCTGGACCATTAGTGGCTCTCATGGTGAATTGGACAGTTGTTCAATTAAGACCATGTCACTCAGGGTAATTCGATATAACGATGATGAAACTTTAAACTGACATTAAGTCAGTGAAACGACCCTGAAGAGAGAGTTATGTTGAGTGCGAGTTGAGTGCGCGTGCTTCTAACGCGCACACAATCTTTGCTCACACAAACACACACATACACTCTCTCTCTCTACCTGTTTTAGGGTTGCAGAAAAAGAGAAATTATCAACGGGAAGGAGTCACCAACGGGCTGAATGTTTGAGAAACTTGACCATGTTTGCAAAAACCTGTCATTAGAAGTAGGTGTAATATAACCACGTTTTCGTTTAAATACTGCACTGGATTTGATGTAGCCGACGTGACGGCACATGCCCTCGAACGAACATTGGTTTGTGCTACGTTGGTTGCAACTGCCTATGATTTTTATTGAGCGAAAACAGCGACCAAAGATCATATTCTTCATCATCGTGCCTGTAAAATCAAGGTAGACCAAGACAACTCGGCAACGTTAAAGATCTTGGCCAATCTTGTGCTAATCAATTACCCCGTTACATCAGTTGTGAAATTCCATTGTCAAACTAGATAACGGTATGATAAATTAATTACTTACTGATTGATATAAGCCAAAAGAGCAGAGTAGAGATTCGATTTTCCATATTGACTATACGCGCGGCTTTCCTTTGTCAGCAGGCGAATCGGACAACCGGTTTAAGATAAGTCCGCTGTGGCTCCGACCTTCCTTGGAGCGTTCACACACCGGCGTCCGTGCAATTCAAAGAAGACGGTGCGAACGCAATAACCAAAAGCCACTGGTAGGTCGAAATTGAAGTCAAATGAGCGTGCGTGAAGTGAGAATCCAATGGGAGCGACTGCCAGCGTGTGCATGATTCATTTCAAATGCGCGTTGCTCAGCATTTGATTTGGGAACATTGAACTCAGTGAACGAGGGAAGAGGGCAGGGCATTGAGTGCCGTGTCCGGAAGTTAGTTTAGGAGTATAGGGAAGGATTTGACACGGGTCGGACGGGTAGGGAGAGGGAGATAGAGAGAGGCTCATATTCTTTGGGTCAAGTTTTGACCTTATCAGATCACAGGCTCACCTATACTCGAAAACACACACACACACACACACACACACATACACACACATTTCAAATACACATGCATGCACAATAAACTATGGTCTTATGTAGTAGCTAAATAAAGAAGCAAAATGAAATATAATGGTTTCTTTGAGTGACAGGCTTCATTTCTCTTACTTCAGTTACTGAAGCGTTTACCTCCTGTCGTCCTCCTGTGGGAAACGCTGCTAAGGTCATAGTTCATCGAAGTCATAGCTCATCATTTACTCAGTCTTCCTGTGAGAAACGGTGCTAAAGTCATAGTTCAAAGAGGTCATCGTTTATCTTTTACTCAGTCCTCCATGAAGGTCATTTTCATACATTACATTACAGTCATTTAGCAGATGCTTTTAAACAAAGCATCTTACAATGAAATGACATGCCTTGCTCAAGGGCACACTAGTGGTGGTGTTCCCAGGTGGGTTCATGGGTGTTCACCAGGGAGTGGTAGGGAGAATCTATCATTTGATCACTCAAAAAGGGACAAATAAAAAATAAATACAAAAATACTATTTATTTACAATACAATTACAATTGCGTAGAAAGGAGCCAGTTGAGGTGGTTCGGGCATCTAGTAAGGATGCCACCTGGCCGCCTCCCTAGGGAGGTGTTCCAGGCATGTCTAGCTGGGCGGAGGCCGCGGGGCAGACCTAGGACCAGGTGGAGGGATTATATCTCCACACTGGCCTGGGAACGCCTTGGAATCCCCCAGTCAGAGCTGGTTAATGTGGCCCGGGAAAGGGAAGTTTGGGATGGCCTGCTGGAACTGCTACTTCCGCGACCCGACCCTGGACAAAGCGGATGAAGATGATGATGATGATGATGATGATGACAATTACAAATTACAAAGTTTTATTTGGCTCAGAATAGGCAACTATGTTATCATGGTCAGATTACACCTCGCTGCCTGATAGCACCAGCAGACAGTCCCCAGGGGTCTACAGCAAACAGTTAATTATTTTAGAGAACAAAATAGGAAGTTACACATCATAACAGTTTTTACAACCAAACGAGAAAAACCCTGTTTGAGCGTGACTCATTCTGATCCTACCCCCCCCCCCCCCCCCCCCCCCCCTGTCATTATCAGGTTCTATAACTGTTTACTGACACCTTTTCTTTATTTCTACATACATATATACTATATATATATAAATACATATACTATCTATATATTGATACTTTATATACTATATATATATATATCACAAACCACACCTCCCTGCCATTATGATTCACACCATTGTGATACCACACATGTGTCGCAAGCACACCCCACAGCCAAGCCTAACCACACACGCACTCCCCCAGTATTAGGTCTGCGTATGAGTTTGCTGGACTGCTCTGACGTTGTACACTTGTGTAAAAGAACTCTGTTGTCACACTTTTAAATTCCTTTTTCTCATGTTTCTGTGTGTGTGTGTGTGTGTGTGTGTCTCTCTCTCTCTCTCTCACTCACGTATCTTTAGGAGAACAGGTAGATGTCCATAAGTGGGAAGCATGGAAGGTCAAAGTTCACAACCTCTTACGGTCACAAGTCAAAGAGTTGGCTTGCAGGTTACTGGGTCAACTGTCCTATTTTTACCCTACAACCCCATGTCCAAGTGTTTGTGAATGGGTAGGTGTTTATGCGTGTGCGTGTGTGTGTGTGTGCATGGCCTCCTGGCAGTTGCCCAAATGGTGGGTGCTGTGGGTGGGATGACGTCTGTTTCCCCCCCTCTATTTATACAAAACCCAACACACACACACACACACACACACACACACACACACACACACACACACACACACACACACACACACACACACACACCATCTACACACCTAACCCATAACCAAACGTTGTTGGCAATTTGAGCGGAAAACCTACAGTCACTCTCCAGATCTGGTATGGAGGTCTCCAAAGGTCCACCTGTCTCCTAAATAATTTTCATTATTTATTGAGTCACCATGACATGACCAAGCAAGATTGTGTTGGAGACAGCGTTCCTTCTCTGTCCACGATGTGTCCCATCTATCTATCTATCTATCTATCTATCTATCTATCTATCTATCTATCTATCTATCTATCTATCTATCTATCTATCTATCTGTCTGTCTTTCTATGCCTGCCTGGCTGTCTAATCCTGCCTGCCTGCCTGTCTGCCTGCCTGCCTGTCTGCCAGCCTGCCTGCCTGCCCTCTGATCCATTCATTCTTTTACTTAACTTGGTATCTTGTCTGTTTTTACTTCAGTGCTTCCAGTGTGTGAGCTTGAGATGCCACCTAGTGGTCAACGGGAGCAAAACATTAACACCAGGGAAACGTGTCCACATTTGTCTCTTCCTACCAGTTAACCACACATCTAATCAGGATTAGACTCTTATCAAATCTAACCAAGAGCATTTATGTTATATTACCATGTCACTTTTCAGTGAATTCGTCTCACGGAAAGTCTGACACTGCAGTTCCAAACTATCTAAGCATGTATTATATCTATACTGCATCTTTGCTTTTTGCATGCATGTAGGCCACATTGCACCATAAACCACACCATTGTTGTCAGATGTGCGACAGGAAACCTGCCGCACAAACACACACACACACACGAATCCCCCCCCCCCCCCAACACACACACACACACACACACACAAATTCACAAACACGCAAGCTTGGCTCTTTCTTTCTTGCTTTACACAAGGTGTGAATGACTGATGTTATTAGAAGAAAAGTTAAGTTAGGACCTCATACTTTGGAAACTTTCCGATTCTACCAGACACACACGTCACGTTTGAACAGCATTCATAGAGTTGGTTATTTATTTCATTATATAAGAGAACATATTCAATTCTGTTAAACATTTTTAGAAAGTAAGCAAATAAAAACACTTTTTTTTTTACGATACTGTGTTTGAAGTTCATTTTTGTGATGGTTAGAAACGATTATCAACGACATCTAAAGCAATTATGAATTTAAATTTGTAAAGTAACCAAAATAAAAATACCTTGCTGGTAAACATTTTGTAAATAGTTTTTGAACACAGTATCTTCTCTGGAAATGTTTAAAAAATGTTTCATTATTATCTACAAATCTCAGTGAAAATGAAATATTTAAAAGATAAATTATCTTGAATACAAGGCAATTGCTGACACCTATTGCATTTTAGTACCCTTAGGCTTAATCTCACTACCTTGAAAACTGTACTGTCTATGGACAGCCAGCAACATAGAAAAAACTGTTATTTTAAATATACTGTATACTTTACATTATTGAATTATCATTTTAGATTTAAAAAGTACAATACATTTAAAACATTTAAACGGCAAGAATAGTAAGATACTGAATATATGCCACGTGTTGACGCCAAACAGATAGTTAACCAACTATTAGCAAGTGAAAAAAAGCCCACCTTCTCAACACAATCAACACAACGTCTTATCGTACAGTGACGCGGGCATTGACAGCAAACAGTCAGAATAACATGTTAGGTGGAGTGTTGAAATGAAACTTTCCATTTGCTGTGCTTCTCTAACGCCGCCTTTCTGCTGCGGCTTTCGTCATGGAAGAGGTGTGAGGTCGGCTCAGGATAGAGATAGAAGAGAAGAGGATAGAGGGAGGAGGAGAGAGGAGGGTGGAGGGAGGAGGATGGAGGGAGGACAGAGGGGGATGGAGGAGAAGAGAGGAGGATGGAGGGAGGAGAAGAGAGGAGGGTGGAGGGAGGAGGAGAGAGGAGGGTGGAGGGAGGAGGATGGAGGGAGGACAGAGTATAGAGTGAGAAGAAGAGAGGAGGATGGAGGGAGGAGAAAGAGAGGAGGATGGAGGGGAGGAGAGAGAGGGGATGGAGGGAGGAGAGAGGGGGATGGAGGGAGGACAGAGGGGGATGGAGGAGAAGAGAGGAGGTTGGAGGGACGAGAAGAGAGGAGGGTGGAGGGAGGAGGAGAGAGGAGGGTGGAGGGTGGAGGGAGGACGATGGAGGGAGGACAGAGTATAGAGTGAGAAGAAGAGAGGAGGGTGGAGGGAGGAGGAGAGAGGAGGGTGGAGGGAGGAGGATGGAGGGAGGACAGAGTATAGAGTGAGAAGAAGAGAGGAGGATGGAGGGAGGAGAAGAGAGGAGGATGGAGGGAGGAGGAGAGAGGGGGATGGAGGGAGGAGAGAGGGGGATGGAGGGAGGAGAAGAGAGGAGGATGGAGGGAGGAGAGAGAGAGGAGGATGGAGGGAGGAGAGAGGGGGATGGAGGGAGGAGAGAGAGGGGGACGGAGGAGAAGAGAGGAGGATGTGAGGAGGAGGACAGAGTATAGAGGGAGAAGAAGAGAGGAGGATGGAGGGAGGAGGAGAGAGGGGGATGGAGGGAGGAGAGAGGGGGATGGAGGAGAAGAGAGGAGGATGGAGGGAGGAGGACAGAGTATAGAGGGAGAAGAAGAGAGGAGGATGGAGGGAGGAGAAGAGAGGAGGAGGATGGTGGGCAAGGTTAGGTTCAGTGAAGAGAGATGGGAAGACGGAAGGGTTGAAGAGAAAGGAGAGAAGAAGAAGGGAGGAGAGCAAAAGGGAGGAGCGTTCATCAGACAGGAGGCAGGAGGACGGAGGAGGTAGGACGGGTTAAAAGGGAGGAGCGTTCATCAGACAGGAGGCAGGAGGATGGAGGAGGTAGGACGGGTTAACTTCAGTTGTCTTGTGGGGGGCGGTGTCTCTTCTTCCTGGGCTTAGGCAGAGGCGGCGGCTCCTCCTCGTCGTCATCTTTGGAGTAGGCCTGTGGAGGCCGGTTTGAAGCCTGGGCTCTGGGTTGGGCAGCAGCCTGGCCCGTAGCTCTGGGAATCGGGTGTTTGGGCCTGTGCTGCTGGGAGGGCGTGGAAGGCGGCTCGACCGGAGGCTGCTGTTGGCTCCACTGCAGCCGAAGCTCTTCGCTCTCTACAGGGAGGGTTAGCAAAGCGATGGATGATTAAAGGATATTATGGATTCATCAAGGTTTTTTTTAAGAGTGAATTTCTAAATTAATTAATTAATAACAAATACGTTTTAAATAAAAGAATGACTGAATGAACAAAATAATGCAGGAGTAAATGAATGAACGAACAGAGAAATAGGAATGAATGAATGAATGAATGAGTGAACGAATGCATGAATGAATGAATAATCCTACATAAATCAAATGGAAATTCATTAAACAACATATTCCCACAAACGTGTCATCTAAATATCGACACTTTCCCGTCCTATTTGGTCAGAACTGCTTCTTCATCTCCTCACCCTCTTGGCGTCTCTGGTTCCTGCGTCGGGCCCTGCAGCAGCAGACCAGGATGACGACGAGGAGGAGAAGAACAAGACCTCCGCCTGCAGCCAAGATGGCCACCATGGGCCAGAAGTAAAATCCAAACAGGGTCGAGGAAACGAAAAGACCTGGAGATCAGGCGAGGTTGAGTTGCAGAGAAGGAGAGAGAGGGACACAGAGAATAAGAATAGAGAAAGAGAGGGAATTCAATTACATTTTTAAAACAATTGATGCAAGAATGAGGGAGCCGGAATAGAGAGAGAGAGAGAGGGGGGGGGGGGGGGTAAAAAAAAGCTGTTAGTTGTGAGGTCATTGGAATTTTTTGACCAACCTTCGCACGTTGGATTAATTTCATCGCTTAACTCCTTGTTGTTGGCTTTGTTCATCACCGAGCAGGAGACCCTGCTGCCACTTTTCAGTTCGCTCAGTGTTTTGCTCAGAGTAGGATTGCTTTGTCCTGCCGGAGAGCGAGGTAGAAGTTAACACAAGAAAAAAAACTAAAAGAAAACAGCTAAGTGTGCAATTGTGATGCTACGTTGTCAGCCATCTGAAACAAACGTCAACTTTGGCTTTAAGTTTACGGTTAGCAAAAACCCTAACCCTAGCCCAGCCTGAAACAAATTTTGCTTTAATATGTACAAATATATATATAATACAAAAAGATGAGACATGTTTAAATCAAATAAATATGTGAAACGGTACTTACCGTACTTACCAAAACGACCATTTATATTATTATGACCCAATGGCCATCCTTTTAACCCAGCATTTTAGAGTGCCTTTCTGTGGATCCCTTCCTGACCTACAGATCAGACCTAGCTAGTTGTGCTCTCACCTCCCAGATCTTTCCCGTTAAGTCTCCATGAGAAGGTGAGGTCCTGGGGCTGAGGCACCTCACAGGTGAAAGACACAGACGTGGACTTCCCCGTAGGACAGGCGAACTTCACCGTCGGTTTTTTCACCTTCTCTGTGAGGAAATGAAAGAAGGGGATGTTTAAAGTTGGCATAAGCAGCATCATGTAGGAGGTGATTTTGGCGAACCCTACCGTTTGCTTGGCGTAATTATTTTCCCTAACCTTCGTCAAGAAGACGTGCAGGATGCTCGTGGTCACTGCGTATCGCTAGCACAATCAACGACTATGCGCCAAAAAGGGACATCTCTTCCTGATTTAGTGACGCACTTCCTTGTGCCTTAAAGCAATCTGCCCCAGTTTTGCAGGAGATCGTGCCCGGTGGCAAAATAAGTATTAAATATTGAGACTTCAAGTGGACTGACCTGAACAGCGATTTTTTTTTCATTCTCCTATAGAAATTACAATGTGCTATCAGAATAACTGTTTTGATTATACGTAATCTAAAAAGGTTGCCTGTTGTAGCTTTAACACCGAATCGCTACATTGCTTCTGCCTGGAAAGCGGACACATGTTGGCTGACTGGTAAACACAGGGTTTTTATTAAGTTTGTTACGTTTTAATTTCTTCCCATGTAGTGTTGGTATTTCCCCTTTAAGTTGATATCATTTCGTTTCTGTTTATTTTGTTCCTGCCTGCTCTTTCTAACAGGTTTATTAATAGAGCGTAGGTCTATGTGTATGTGTGTATGTTGTTTATTCCAAGTGAAATAGTGAAGAGGCTTAGATATAAACACCTTAAGATGAGACAGGAAGCTGTGTATTTATGCCCGTATATGGTCAATTATTGAAGTCACCACAGAACTGCCGGCTCTTTTCTTTGGCATCCCTGTAATCAGAATTTACACACACTACATACTACACTCAACCAACACCCTACAAACTGCACACACTACATACTACACTCAGCCCACACACTACAAACTACACACACTACATACTACACTCAGCCCATACACTACAAACTACACACACTACATACTACACGCCCACACACACGACATACTACACTCAGGCCACAAACTACACACCCACACTGCACACACTACATGCTACACACCCACATACACTACATACTACACACCTATACATACACACACGCTACATACTACACACACACACACACACACCCACTTTGCACACACACTACATTCTGCACACCCACACCCACATACACACAGTGTCACACACACTACATACTATACACCCACACATACACACACACTACAAACTACACACCCACACTGCACACACTAACACTATACACTGACACTACATACTACACACCTACACACTACAAACTACACACCCACACTGCACACACTCATACTACACACCTACACACACACTACATACTACACACCTACACATACACACAAAGACTACATACTACACACCCACACTACATACACACAAAACCACACACCCACACTACAAACTACACACCCACACATACACACACACACACACACACACACACACACACACACACACACACACACACACACACACACACACACACACACACACACACACACACACACTATATACACACACGCACACACACACACACACACACTACAAACTACACACTATGCACACTATACACACACTGCAATCTACACGCACACACAAGCACTACATACTACATGCACACACACACACACACACACACCACTAACTACACACAAACACACACACACACACACACACACACACACACACACACACACACACACACACACACTACAAACTACGCACCCACACATATGCACACACCCACACTATATACACACACACACACTACAAACTACACACTATGCACACTATACACACACTGCAATCTACACGCACACACAAACACTACATACTACACGCACACGCACACACACACACTACAAACTACACACAAACACACACACACACACACACACACACACACACACACACACACACACACTACAAACTACGCACACACACTACACGCACACACACTACAAACCACACACACAGTTTGCTACTTACCAAGTACGTTGAGCTGGCCTGTCCATACTTTTTGACTTTTTCCATCACTGTCGTACACCTCTGCCGTATAGGTCCCTGCGTTCTCTGGCTTCACATCTTTCAGAGTCAGAGATCCAGCAGCGTCAATGTCCTCTTTCTTGCCTGGATTAAACACTCCTTTTTTTCTGCGTACAATTACAGCGTCTCCATGTTTCCATTTCAATTCATCTTTGATGTTCAGTGGTTTGTAGTCCAATGGAAGGGTGATGGAACCTCCGATTACAGTGTCAAACACTGACTGAGAAGCTGAGAGAGGAGAGGAGAGCGGAGGAGAGGAGAGGAGAGGAGAGGAGAGGAGAGGAGAGGAGAGGAGAGGAGAAAACATTTAATCGTGAAGCTTGATTTTAATTTGAATATCTTGCCCCACTCTGAGAACTCTGAAAGTAAACTGATGAGAACAACTGAACATGTCTTACTGGCTTCCAACGTTTCACTGTTCTAAGATGGAGAGGAGAGGAGAGGAGAGGAGAGGAGAGGAGAGGAGCAGTGAGGAGAGGAGAGGAGAGGAGAGGAGAGGAGGAAGGGGGGGTTGGTGAAGAAAAGTTGTTGGTTGAATTGACAGATTGATAATATGTAATTATTGAAAGATTCTAACAGATATCAAAATCAAAAGCAATGAGGAAAATAATAAATCTGTAAAAGTTGAGCCATATAAGTCAAAAATCACGTTTCCAAATGTTTAAGTCCGTTAGAATGGATGCAGAAGAAAACAAGTCTAAGAATGGATCTTGGTGAAGTTATTCACTCAAAACCATTTTTGAGTGAATAACGGTTGATTTTTGCTTTTCCACGTTTAAAAAAATATATACAGTACTGTGCATACATTTTAGGCAGAGGACGCTGTTTTGAAGGCGAAGGGTGGTCACACCAACTGTTGATTTGATACAGATTTGCTTTTCCTTCACTTTGTATTTTATGAATTGATAAAAAAATAAACTATTAACATTTTTATTTTAATGTTTTTTTTTTCTCTAACTTTAAAGACTTTACACCTGCCTGAAACCTTTTGCACAGTACTGTGCATGTCTATATATATATATAGGCCTGAATATATACTGTATATATATATATATATATATATATATATATATATATATATATATATATATATATATATATATATATATATATACGTGTGTGTGTGTGTGTATACCATACCATCTGGGTGGAAGCCTTACAAAGTCCAAAACACATCAAGCAATTAAAGCTCAGTACAGTCATGGGCACTATCTGTCATTGAAATGCTTCAAAACAATTAAAACAAGTACGTTTCTTTTCTTTTCTACTGTTCTTCCGCTGGCCTGGGGAAACGTATTGTAACTAAATAAGCCCACTGCTTCAGTTTTGATTAAATTTAGGCCAACAGAAACTGCCTCCGTCTCGATTTTTTTTCAGACTTCCTGACACGGTCTCTGAAAACTCAAAAAGAACAACCTTTCAGTCAAACCACTAAGAGAAAACAAAAGAAACCAAAGATTGCTGCTCTTTTTAGCTTCCCGTTCAAAAAAGAAATAACCCAACTGATTTGTTCTCTACTGCAGTGGAATGGGCAATGATCTGCATTGTGAAAGTGATCGATTAAATCTCTGGCAATGTTTGACCACTGCATAACCCAACCAAATTTTCCTAAAAGGGGCGAAAATAAATTATGAAAATAATAATTCATCAAGATAATACAGAGTACCAAAGGAGAATACAAAGGTAACAAAGTTCTCCTTTTCTTATCAGGCAAAGACTCTGATAGAAGTGAACACAGCTCAGGATGTGGAGCACATTTCTGTCAAGGCATGCAGCTTCTATAATTAGATGTAGACTATAGTTAAAAAAAAGAGAGCAGGGACCAAATGTAGGTAAAGGTTTAGGCTGAAATGTTCGTAAATCTGTATTTCCTTCTGAATAATAAAAACCTAAATGATAAAATAATTTTTTTAAGTGTTTAATGCAGTGATACGGCAGGCCCCATTCAAGACATCACATTGTTCACATCCAAGTGACACAGTGGAAATAAGTCACAATTACATTTAAGTTGCTATTTAAATGAATTGCAGCTTTCATTTAAATTGACTATATATATATATATATATATATATATATATATATATATATATATGTATATATATATATTGTGATTAGTTAGAAAAAATTGTATTTCACATAAAGCGTTGCCTTTTACGTTTCACATACAAAAGTTATGCAAATTTATCATGTCCTTTTTTCAAAAGAAATTGTATGGGTAAACACAATCATTACAAAACATAATATCATAATTTTGCTTGACAAAGTGTTTTGGAAGAAGCCATCATTAAACAAAAACTTCTAGTGTAATTGGACGTTGCCGCTTAAACATAGATGCAGCATTTTAGGCCATTGATCTCTTGGGTTCGTTTGCAATCAATACAGTGACAGTAAATAATTCAATATACATCGTAGAATAGGTACCTTTCTACGATCTATGTGCAAGAACATTACAGTAAGAATAAAATTATAAAAAACAAACAAAATCATAAGGTAATACCCAAAGGCCCTTTTAAATACATGTGACTACTATTGTGTAAATTAACAGGATTTAAAAAATATTTGTATATATTTGAAATAAAAAAATGTACCTGTTAAAGTGACCAAGCCATAGAGGAGTAAACCTCGTAGACCGGTAACCAGAGGCACCATCTCCACCAGCCGTTTCTCCTCTCCCTCTCTGAGATACTCAAATACAAATCAAACACTCAAACTATTGTTTCCTTCTGTGGGTGATGTGTGGGTGTACTTTCAACGTGTTGAAGGCAATCAACGCATGTGTGTGTGTGTTTTGTATCTGTGTTTCAAAAGGTAATGCTCTAACTTGCAGGAACAAAGTTTTAATCTTTTCACAATGAATATAAATACGTTAAACCCATGACAACAAGCTCTTCACACAGTTGGTTTTATCTTCAGAATCAAGAGTCAACACGAGCGTCTCAGCGAAAAAAGTAAAACAAAAATGTAATACATTTTTTTTTGGTTGCTTTTGAGTCATGATAACCATTCAATGGCCTTCACACGCATGGCAATGGAATTATTACAACTTAAAACAAGTGAAAACACTGTAATATATACTGGTTATATATTATATATATATACATACTGAAACTTCTTTCAGTGGTGAAAAGAGAGTAGTGCTGCCACCTAAGGGCAAATCAACTGAGCATGGACTACACTGCCAAACACAATCAAAAATACTGAACATTTTCAATAGGCAGAGAGGTGAGTTGGATATTAAAAAGGTTCTGCTGAAGTCAATGACATTTTAAGTAAATAAAACATTCCAGTGTGGTTGTTTTATTTAAATTTGGCAAATGGACAGAAGATTAGAGAGGAAGGAGTCAGCTTGGCAGTAGCATTGACCTTGATTACATTTGAGATACAAGCAGACCTGGACAAAAATAAAGAAAATCTGTTTATGTTCTTTACAATTGTGTAAGGACTGTAATTTTTTTACTAACACCCTTTTTATTTTTTTAATTTACCAACTTGATCAAAAAAACTTATAAATTACTGTATTTGTATTGTATTGTCTAACCTGGGTTTGAGTTTTAATCTGAGCTTTGTGGGGGGTCTCTAACGTTAGTGGCAGAGATAAATAAATAATAGCTTAATAATCAGTGCACTGTATTGACGACCCCCACAGATTTAGGACTTGACTGCTTTCGTGGGAGCTCAGACCCCTCCTTATGGGAGCTCAGCTGTCGGAGTCTAACAGTGGGAGATGCTTACCAGTCACTAGAGTAACAGTGTCGTCATATGCACTGAAGCGATTCGTCTTACCTCAACACCACCCCCCACTTCTGTGGCTAGAGTACATAGTTCCTTTTCCTCTAGTTAGGTGATAGCTGAAATGTATTTAAACCTTTTTTTTTTGAGTCGCAGGAGCTACATTACTTTTTGCCATGCAGTTAAATTGTTACTACATTGATTATAAAGAAAAGTACCCTTTTTTAAATATTGCGGTTTTAGCTGCCAGTTTGGCATAGAGTGAAGGTGGACCAGGTGAGATATGACTGGACGTAAACCCCAAATGCTTCAACTGGATCCACAGTAGCCTCGCCTAGGTGGTTCCACATCCAGTCCTGAAGTACCCCCAGCTCTTCCAGGTATCTAATCTAACCAAGCGCTAGCGCACCTGGTGTAATTAGTCACCCACAGCAAGGCCTTGACTAATTGCACCTGGTGTGCTGGCACTGGGAAAGATCTAATTCCTGGTATGGCTCCGGGTACTTGAGGAATGGATTGGGAACCGCTGTCTTATAGGGTATTGTGTATTGTGGATTTGCAATGCTCCATTGCCATGGTTACACACGTGAACTTAACAAAGACAACAACTTCCACTAATTTAAGAACACACATATCAAGATCAACCCACAGAGTTAGCGGAAAATAAAAAGTCATGTAAAAAAAACAAAAGGCGAGTCTTGAAGTCTAGTGTCGCCTTGTCTTCTGTTTGAGCATCCTGCACTATTCTGAGAACTCGAAAACAAGGGTTCTTGAAACGAAACCACTAACAAACCGAGCATACAGCTTCTATTGATGTGGGTTTTTAGATGTATGTATGCGCATTGCCGGTAGGCCCCTATGGGAAAAGTGTTTTAGGAGCACACATATATATAAATAAATATGTTGAAATAATCATACATTTTCCATTTGGTTTGCATCATTGTTTGATGACATGTTAACTGACCCTAACTAACCCTAAGCATAACCCAGTTATGGCAGTGACATACTAATCTTAATCATATTTTTAGAATGCTTCTACTCTGCAGTGGGTCATGAAAAGGTCAGTACCACAAAGCCTGAGCCACAAAACTGTTTTAAATATGTTTTAAATTAAATATTGTGCTGATTTGTAAATATTGTTTTGTAAACATTTCTATTTATTTTTGCTTGTTTTTATTTAATTTATTTAATTTTATTTTTACAGTTTTAATTTATTTGTATGGTTTTGTTGTGATTAATATAATCTGCCTTTCAACAGGGAACTGCTGGAAAAGAGACCCCATCTCAGTCGGTTAACCCTGTATAAATTAAATAAATAATAAAAATAATAATAAAAATACGTTGTTGCCGGGGTATGGAGCGACAGCTAAAGTTCAGCCAGACAACTTAAAGTCTGTGCAGTGTTGACGTAGCCGCCATACAGCGCGTTACACACACACTATTCACTAACACACCTGTTCACAATCAAATATCAGCTCATGAGGGAGGGGGGTGTTTATATGGCCTGTTGTCAAGCTAGTTTCTGTGGTTGTTGGATGGGGTGATAGGAAATGCTCCCACCCCCACCCCAACTGCCACCTTGGGTCTGCTAACAAGTTTTGCTAATGTGTCCAAATGGGGGATCGATGTACGTGTGCTCCCTGCCTCGGGATGTTGTCCCGGATACGTACAGCAGGGAGCTTCAATATGTAGTAGACCCAACCATGCTAAAACTCATGTATGTGCATACTTAATAAATGTTAAAGACGAAGAGTTTGTCTGACTGAAATAAGTATTCTGTGAATGCCTTTGGACACCTCTCTCATTTTAGGTAGAGGTCGGCACAGACAAAACGAGTTATATTTTCTTTGTCGAAACTTTTGCTTTGTGTTATGATTCAGTCTGAATCAATTCTTACAACCTGATTATACACATACACAAATAACCTGACTCTTCCACAGAAATGGCCTGGGTGTCGGTTTGTAGACAAACACATCACATCCACATCCACATCCACATTCCTGCATCAATTCTAATTGAATTACTATTACTCCTTATTGATTTTACAACTTCGAAATCGAGTAGTCTTTTCACCAGTATGTTGAGATAAAAACATTTTCTCTCTCTATGGCAACTTAAACAAGGATTATTCCTGTCGGTAAACAGAGACAAATGTTGAAATGAAAGTATGTTCCTGTAGTTGCTTTACTAATGCAAAATAAGTTGTGCTTGCTGTCTTGCGCAATATTCCTACAGACATACCCACAATGCATTGTGCAATGTGAACGCATGGGGGCGGTTTGTCAGTGACATTTTCAAAGATAGACAGTTTGATCTAATTCACACAACGTTTATGTTTTTACAAATTACTTCAGTGTTAGTGTTGGTGTAATTTAAAACGTGTCACGTAGTTAACGTCTGGTGAGTAGGCCTGACACTTAAAGCCAAAACAATAACATTGCCGTGTCACACACCCATACAAACTGATCAGAGTCGAATTAGACAAGAACAGGTGGTTCTAACGGTCTCTAATCTAGCTAAGGTCACACTAATGTACAGATACAGTACATACTTTATTTATATAAAAAAAAGGAAAAGTAAACAATAAGAAATAAACAAGACAGAAAAAACAATAACACAAACAGTTAGGGGTCGCCGAGGGTTGTGGAGCTCTGGCCTAATGATGCTGCAGCTAATAAAGATGACGACGACGATGATGAAGAAGATGGCGAATGCGATGGCTGGTCCTATTAACTCAATCATCGTAATTGTCCGCAGAAACTAGAGAGAAGGATCCACATAAGAGTGGCATTTTAACATGACATGAATGAATGGCTTTCTCATTGTTTTGTATCCTGGCATACTTTATCATCAGTTTGAATCCAAAGATAGATTTATTGTTTTGAAAAAATATATTATCAGCACTTAATATAGATTATAAAATGAATTAATATTCATAGTGTAGTGTACAATAAGAAGTTTTAAATTTGACATGGCCATAAGCTTATAAAACCTGAGCTTTTTTAAAATTGGTCGATATCTTTATGTGTAATGAAAAACTCTTAACTTTAGCTAGTGGGTCAACTCCGACTCACTGGAACGACATGTCAACTCACCTCTCTGGTTCCTGCGTCTGGCACTGCAGCAGCAGACCAGAGTGATGACGAGGAGGAGAAGAAGAAGACCTCCGCCTCCAGCCAAGATGGCCACCATGGGCCAGAAGTCAAAACCGAACAGGGTCGAGGGAACGGAAAAACCTGGAGCTTTACAGAGGACAGGGACCAGGAGAGGTTACGAGAGAGAGAGAGAGAGGGAGAAAGAGAGAGAGAGAGAGAGAGAGAGAGAGAGAGAGAGGGAAAGGGGGGGGGAGTGTCAGCGAGTGCAGCAATTGTGAAATAAAATTTACACAATTTTACAAACAACATTTTTATATATATATTCATATATCGAAAGAAGGGAATCCTAATTAAAAAAGCGTAATACAGAAGAGGGCTATGAAGAGTTAGTAGAATACTAACCCTACTAAAGTAATGCATACTAACCCTACTAAAGTAATACATACTAACCCTACTAAGGTGATACATACTAACCCTACTAAGGTGATACATACTAACCCTACTAAAGTAATACATACTAACCCTACTAAAGTAATACATTCTAACCCTACTAAGGTGATACATACTAACCCTACTAAGGTGATACATACTAACCCTACTAAAGTAATACATACTAACCCTACTAAGGTGATACATACTAACCCTACTAAGGTGATACATACTAACCCTACTAAGGTGATACATACTAACCCTACTAAAGTAATGCATACTAACCCTACTAAAGTAATACATACTAACCCTACTAAGGTGATACATACTAACCCTACTAAGGTGATACATACTAACCCTACTAAGGTGATACATACTAACCCTACTAAGTTGATACACATACTAACCCTACTAAGGTGATACATACTAACCCTACTAAGGTGATACATACTAACCCTACTAAGGTGATACATACTAACCCTACTAAAGTAATACATACTAACCCTACTAAAGTAATACATACTAACCCTACTAAGGTGATACATACTGTCGTCTCTCAGAACTAACCCTGAACAGATTATAAGGTGATACATAATATATGTAATTAAGTGGTCTAATACACAGCATGTAATACATGTAGCTAAATGGTTAAATCTTAACAAATCTAACCCTACTAAGGTGATACATACTAACCCTACTAAAGTAATACATACTAACCCTACTAAGGTGATACATACTAACCCTACTAAGGTGATACATACTAACCCTACTAAAGTAATACATACTAACCCTACTAAAGTAATACATACTAACCCTACTAAGGTGATACATACTAACCCTACTAAGGTGATACATACTAACCCTACTAAAGTAATACATACTAACCCTACTAAGGTGATACATACTAACCCTACTAAGGTGATACATACTAACCCTACTAAGGTGATACATACTAACCCTACTAAAGTAATACATACTAACCCTACTAAGGTGATACATACTAACCCTACTAAGGTGATACATACTAACCCTACTAAGGTGATACATACTAACCCTACTAAAGTAATGCATACTAACCCTACTAAAGTAATACATACTAACCCTACTAAGGTGATACATACTAACCCTACTAAGGTGATACATACTAACCCTACTAAGGTGATACATACTAACCCTACTAAGTTGATACACATACTAACCCTACTAAGGTGATACATACTAACCCTACTAAGGTGATACATACTAACCCTACTAAGGTGATACATACTAACCCTACTAAGTTGAGCACATACTTGCGGGACACAATGGTTCGGCTGCGTCGCTAGTCCCTGTCCTGATCTCGGTGGTTACAGAGCAGGAGAAGTGTCCTTTGAGCTGGCTAAGAGGCTGGATCAGTTCTGCTGTTGTTTCTCCTGGAATATGTCAAACAAAATTGTCCAAGTTAGTTAGGGTGACCTTTCAGTAACATTTCCACCCCTAGAATTTTTGACTATTTAATCTTTTTTTGTGATTTTTTTTGTGAAATGTCCACACCTAGAAACGCTTGAAATGATTGATCTGAATATGCTTCAAAATTCTAATATATAAAAAAAACACCTTGAACACATTTAATCGTTTTTTGTAACTGTCAACTTGCAGTGTAGGCAAAAGTGAAAACAGCATTTGAACATAAAGATCTAAAACAAAGTGTCTTATTCACCGGATAAAATGCTTCCATTGTGAGTCCAGGAGAAAGACCATTCCTCAGGCCAAGGCGGCTCACAAGTAAAAAGGACCTGGGTGGACGTACAGGTGACTTTTACCTGCGGTTTGGGGTCCCGCTCTGGGGAGAGGCAGTCTGAACAATCTGGTAAGGGTGTTAAAAAAAGGATATATAGTGAGAATATATTAATACATATATATATTTATATATATATATATATATATATATATATATATATATATATATATATATATATATATATATATATATATATATATATATATATATATATATATATATATATAGGCCTGTATGCAGTATATACTATATATATATATATGCATTTTTATGCTAGGTGTTGAACAAACAAGTATGTAGACTAGCCTATACTCAAATTCATTATTTTTTATTATTATAATTTATTCAAAATGGTGGCAATCATAGTAAGGGCTGTACTGAAGCAGACCTCCTGCACATGTAGGTCTGGCTGCATGGCTGGTCTCTGTGCTGACGGGGTTGCTCACAGAGCAGGAGACGCTGCCGTTTCCTCTCAGATCACCGAGAGGTAGATTCAAGGTTGCGTTGGTCTCTCCTGGTAAAAGGATGTGAAAGTTGAAACGACACAACAACAAAAACAAAACAAGAACAACCTCTGACTTTGGCGATGAAATAATGTTCATTGTGAGAAACCTAAAAACAAACTCTAAATTTGACCGTGGACTATGATGAACTGTGCCCCTGATGCTTGCTGCTCATTCAAATGTGAAATCAAACTTTTAAGTTTGTTCCTCAAGTCCATATAGACATTCATGGTTGCCACAGTAACTGTCCACAGACATTATAGATTCGACCATTGTTAACTGAGCTTTCACCTTCTAGATCTTGCCCGTGAAGTCTCCATGAGAAGGTGAGGTCCTGGGGCTGAGGCACCTCACAGGTGAAAGACACAGACGTGGACTTCCCAGTAGGACAGGCGAACTTCACCGTCGGTGTTTGAACTTTCTCTATGAGGAAATGAAAGGGTTTCTCAGAGAGTTTCTGCAGAACTACTGTGTCCTGTTGACGCTATATTCACATTTTGAAAACATGTTTTTGTGTTCAGTGTAGTTCAGTGTTAGTTTCTTCACGTACAATAGGTTTTCCTTTCATTTTGTGTGTGTGTGTGTGTGGGTGTGTGTGTGTATGTGTGTGTGTGTCTGTCTGTCTGTGTGTGTGTGTGTGTGTGGGCATACCTTAAGAGCTGTGTTCTGAAAACACTCATCACCATACATGAAGTACACACAAACACACATTTGATACTTACCAAGTACGTTGAGCTGGCCTGTCCATACTCTTTGACTTTTTCCATCACTGTCGTACACCTCTGCCGTATAGGTCCCTGTGTTCTGTGGCTTCACATCTTTCAGAGTCAGAGATCCAGCAGCGTCAATGTCCTCTTTCTTGCCTGGATTAAACACTCCATTTTTTCTGCGTAGAATTACAGCGTCTCCATGTTTCCATTTTAATTCATCGTTGATGCTCAGTTGTTTGTAGTCCAATGGAAGGGTGAAGGAACCTCCGATTACAGTGTAATACACTGACTGAGAAGCTGAGAGAGGAGAGGAGAGGAGAGGAGAGGAGAGGAGAGGAGAGGAGAGGAGAGGAGAGGAGAGGAGAGGAGAGGAGAGGAGAGGAGAAAACATTACAATAATACACAAATACATACAGACATACCATACAAATTTTTTTCAAACATATACAAAACAAGAAGGTGTTATTTTGTAGGGTTTTCTTTTAATTTGAACATCCTGCCCTATTCTGAAAACTCTGAAAGCAAACTGAAGTGAGAGACTGGCTTTCAACGTTTAACTGTTCTTTAAAGTTTGGGAGTCCATTTCAGAAAAGGTTAGGTTTCACTCTAGAAAATATACATCATCAAAATATATAACTAAAATGGCTGGCATGGTCTTGTAGTAAACTCCTAGAGTAGTTTCCTTTGCACCTTGGCTAACTAGTAAAGTATATGTTGTTTTTTTTTACAACAATACCTTTTGCTTTTTCAATGTTTTTCATTAATATTTATGTTGATTATTTTAATTAACTGGAAGAGCTTTAATCTTCAAATGTGTGGCTTTCCAATAAAAATGGTTTACCAACATTCAGTGAAATCATTGTGTTACACTACTAACCCGGAAATGAGGCAAGCTTGAAGAAACATTTTTATATTCGATACGAGAACACAATGTGAAAACAAGCTTTCAAAACACTTCTACTGTGAGGGGTTACATTGTTACATTGTGAGGGTGGTTTATTAACACTTGTGACTGTATATATATTTCTGTCAGACTTGACGCGTAGACCATATGCATAATCTCCCCCTAATGTACTTTTTAAACTTTATTTAACCTTAGGTTTATCTAGTCAGATAAATTAAGAACATGTTCTTATTTAAAATGAGGTTCTTGAATATAAATGAAGCATGACAAGCAACAACAACATTAAAAATAGTAGCTATCCAATTTTCCAGGCCAAAAAGACACAGTCAGAATAAAATTGGATTGTCAGCATAAGGAAGAGAAATATCACACTATCCACTTTAAGATATGAATATATTATACTGTATATATTAAATAATTGCAATCGCCATGGATCAGCTAACAGAAATCTGACGTTGCTCACCATAAATTATTATGCCTATGTTCATTGCATTTACTCCATTGGTTTTTATACCTTTAAAACGAATGTTTTGATTCGATTAATGTATTATTAATCTATGAATTTTTTATTCGAAATCTACGTTTTGGTTGTGTCCTGAACAATAAACCTCCAAAAATGCAAAAAAAAAAAAAAAAAGCTTATTACATCATACAACTTGTATTTTGTAATTAATGTAATTAATGTAATTTAAAACTGATAACCGTATAGGCCTACCTGTTGAAGTGAAGAAAGTGGAGAGGAGTAGGACTCCCAGAGGACTTGTGATAACTTCCATCGACAGCAACAGCCTCCTCTCACTCTGAGAACAAGGTCAACGTCTATCTTACACACTCTACGGTTCAATTCAGTGTGGCGTGTGTGTGTGTGTGTGCGTGCGTGTGTGCGTGCGTGCGTGCGTGTGTGTGTGTGTGTGTGTGTGTGTGTGTGCTTCAGAGTTTTAAGATGAGATGCTCTTGTAGGCTCCCTCTACTAAATGTTAGCAAAGATACCTTGTTGATCTACTTAATTGCATTGCTCCTGTTGGAGTGTGGGCCTATGCTGTATGCATTGTGCGTTTGTCTGTGTGGCAGTGTAAGAGAGCGAGGAGTAAACAATCTGCTGGTGTGGGTTTGTTTAAAGAGGAAACGATCCCAAACATACACCCCCTTCCACACACACGCGCACACGCACCAGTACACTCTTGCGCTTACGCGCGCGTGCGTGTGCACACACACGCACACACACCATTTGACCAATGTCATATCTGATTCTGCATATCAGTTTTTTTTTATATAACTTTTTATAATACAAAAATATAGGCCAAGGCAAATATGTTGAATAACAAGTTGTATTATTTCGTGCGTTTTTGATCATTGTCATGCAGGTCTACTGCTCATTTAAAAACAAGTTTTAAATTGTTCAAATGCAGTCACCATGTTAGACGAGTGAGGCCACCTAGTGTTAAACAGGTGTAGATTGTGTTTAGTCTAATGACAAACCGAAAGTTTCCCAATTCCAAGACTACGGCATGAGGATGAAATACCAAGTTCATACTGGAGCATTTTTTGCTTTCGGTTTTATTACGATACACAATGGTCGGGCGTAGTTTCTTTCCAGCTACTGTAACTGCAGTTTTTGTGATCTTAATGCAATATATTGGTAAGTGTGGTTTTGTGTAATTTTAATAGTGTTTAGTTCTGGGATAAATTAATGTCAAATAAGGGGGCGCGCACCGCGCAGTCAGGTAGGTGAACGGTATAGTCTAGTTTATACATTTACAGGAAGACAAAAAGGTAATTCTGGAACGCGATGTTTTGTTTGTTTTCGTCGTATCCAGAAAATGTAAACTTCCATTACACATTATTGACTGATAAGTATTTATGCCGTAAGATTGTTCCTGGCAGTAATTTCCCCCAAATTATTTCCAAAATGATTGTGAAATCAAGAAAGTTCAGGCAGCATTGCTATCATTGCAAGTCATTGTAATGCTTTTCATTATGCATAACCTATCAATAAACCGTCGAGTTGATTTAGTGATAGTGTATCTACGTTAGTAGGCCTGTAGTTCAATTGTTTGATCTAAAATTAGAACAAAACCTGTTATAGAAAATGTTTCAAAAGTTGTAAACTACAAGTCACTATGACTGTGATATGATTAGTTAAACATTTACTTAATCTCAAAGATCAAGACAATAAAGTCCTTACAAAAGCCGCATGTAAATGGAATTTATAATGTTACAGTTTTTCACAACTGCTAAAACACATTTCTTGAAATCTTGCCCCATTTTCTCAAAACTTTAAACACAAATCCAAATGTTCAAACTACTTTCACATAACCCCTGACTCTTCTGGCAGAAATCAAACAATTCTTTCAGATCGTAAACACAGCCAGTCAAACTATAACAAACATGGAGCATTTATTAGACACTACACCAGAAAATGGAGAACACAGCGTCCAGGGCATATTTTTTTTTTTTACTGTATTGCATATAGTAAACACATTTTGCCAAACCAAAAGTATAATAAAGTTATCACAACTTAATGCAATACATTTACTGTATTGTACACTGCAAGTACGTAAAACAGCATTGAATAGGCCTACCTGTATATTCAGCTCTTGCAAAAAAAATACAGTAAATGAATTGCACATTACAGTACGCTCCAAACTATTTTTCCACTGCAAAATCTAAGTCAACGAGAGATTACTGTAATTCTGCCTCAACATCATGTCTTCCACAGTTGCCCGAATTTCATCAGAAATAAGTGTTTTTGAATATTTGGATTTGTGTTTTAAGTTTTCAGAAAATGGGTGAAGGTTTGAAGAAATGTGTTTAAGCAATTGTAAAAAACTGCATTCTGTCTTATACAATCAGCTTGATCACATCATTTGAAACAAGTGTGAAGTATTTTGAGTCGTGTTTTAACAATGACAACTGTGTTGTAGTTGTGTTTAACTTTTGACGCTAGTGTTTACCATTTTGCCACACTAGTGAATCACAGCATGAATTGTGTTTTAGAGAGGGTTTTGCTAATTGTGTCTAACTACCTAAACTTGTTTAAGGTTTTAACAAAAGGGTGAATGATTTGAGAAATGGGTTTAGGCCACTGATGATTTGGTTCAGAGAATGGGATTTAGTGTTTTAGCAATCGTGAAAAAATGTAAAAGAAGAAATTATATGGAAGGGGGGAGACAAGTGTAATTGTATGTGTGTGTGTGTGTGTGTGTGTGTGTGTGTGTGTGTGTGTGTGTGAGTGAGAGAGAGAGAGAGAGAGAGAATGTGAGGGAGTGTGAGTGTGTGAGTGTGAGGTGTGTGTGTGTGTGAGAGAGAGAGCGAGAAAGAGAGAGCGAGAGAGTGAGAGAGAGAGAGAGAGAGAGAGAGAGAGAGAGAGACAGACATTCCTGTTAAGACAGGAACGTTATAGGAGCGTGACAAACTACATTTCTCATCTCTAAACTGAATAATTTACTTTCTATTCTAACATACTATATCAATCAATTCTAACACTATGGCGTTCAAGTTATCTGGCTGAAATTTTTTTTTTTGTGGTTTTGTTTTTAAATACGAATCTGCTTCTACCCTTCTTTTATGCCATTGCAACCGACATCAGTCAGTGATGCAGTCCTATATGCCGCTACAAACGGGAATGTCGTTTTGGATCCCCAAATCACCACTGGACGTCTTAAGGGAATTCTTTGGAAGCACAATAATGACAAGGCAGTGGAATGGGAGTCTCCGTCTGATCTAACGGGTTATCGGGAATTCAAAGACACGACAAGGTTGAACACGACGACGGGAGAGCTGACGATCCACGGGATGACATCCCAGTTCAGCGGGGAATACACAGCGGAGTGTACAATCGATACGGTGGCAAGCCAGCACGTGTTCAAACAGACTGTGGAGGTCATCGGTGAGTTAACTGTTAATAACCCCATCTTTTTTCAGCAAGTTGTGGCAACATTGGAACGGTTATAGTTTCAATACATTCTTCTTTGAATATTGATGCATTTAGGGCTAACGACTTGATCTTCAGGTTAGGGAACAAATAGAAGAAGACAGAGAGCGGTAGAGAAGAGGGAGGGAGGTAGAGAAGAGAGAGAGGGAGAGAGAGGAGGTAGAGAAGAGAGAGGGAGGTAGAGAAGAGAGAGAGGGAAAGGAGAAATAGAGAGAGAGAGAGGAGGTAGAGAAGAGAGAGGGAGGTAGAGAAGAGAGAGGGAGGTAGAGAGAGAGAGAGAGATTTTAGATTTTTAAACTGTCAGTTTATTTACAGTCTTTCAGAAACATGGAACGGTTTTTCAAAATCTCAGCTTGATCTTTCTAATAACCACCAGACTGCTGTGAGTATGAAAATGTGAGTATGAGAGTGACATCCTCATGCACCGTGCAAAGCACCTCCCCCAGCCCCCATGTCAACATAAATCCGTCCATATTGTCCACAAGTTTAAAGTACGCATGTTCAACCCGGAGACGGGACGCCATCAGTCCCTTCAACATCTGAACAGAGTCTACTGAGCATAGACCTTCTGCCCGCTTCTTCCTGGTTTTCCAGATGGCAATTTTTGCCGTGCCTGAAATGTAATTGATCATTGTATGCACTTGCTTCTTTCTAACAGAATACCTTGGACCAAAAATAGACAAAGGAAAAGAAAACACCTCCCCAAGCCGCTCATACCACCTCCCTTGTGGCTCAAACAGCCCCACTACTCTCCGACACTGTACAAACAAATGCGACAGTGTTTCTGGTTCAAAACAGAACAAACACCCCTCCCCATTCGCTGGATCCAGGTGTGCCAGATGTCTGTTGGTAGCTATTGCCCCATGTGTTATCCTCCACTGGAGGTCGGCTGTCCTTTTCTCCAAAGGAGGCTTGTATAAGGACCGCCAGCAGCCCTTTGGGGAAGCATCCGAACCAAATAACTCACCCCACCTTGACTCCTTCATTTCTGCCAGGGAGCGCAGGTGTAGCACTTTAACACGTGTGGTATAATGTCTTTTTCCCCATGTGCTCAAACTCCTCAACCTCCAGGATTGAAAGAGATAGCACTGACCCTTCCTCCTCCTGCCAATCCCCAACTGCCGGGGCAACCTTCAGGGAGGGAAAAACGTATTCATAGTCATCATCCCACTGCTCCGCCAGTGTGGGGTTTTCCACAAACCCTCTGAGTGGCACTGGCAAGGATGCGCACACCTCCTCCACCATTCTATTTCACAGCCGTACAGACCTGACCTTTATAGCTTCTCCCAGCCGGTCCAATGAGGAACGCGTTGCTTTCATTAGGTGGCCCAACTTCACACAGCCCACCTCCCTCAGTCTTGCTCGTAGGGTGACAGAGGATAAAATGTTGGTGTTAATAAATACATTAGAAAACAAAGGCTCTTCAAAGAGCCACAGTCCAGGCGTTTCTGTCTCCGCTCCACTGACCTGGAAAACTTGCCATGCCTGTAACACAGAACTATAAAAAGGTGTAAGTCCTGACAGGTCTCCCTCTCCTGGTCTCAAGAGGAACAGCTGCTTGTCATAGCCCAGGCGACCAGCCCTCCTCAGCAGCAGCCTTGCCGTGTCTGTCCAACTCAGTCCATGGGTGTAAAAAAGTCTCTGTGCACTCTGGAGCCTATACGCCATGACTCTGGATTTAATGTCCATGAGGCCTTGGCCTCCCTCAGCCACTGGCAGATAGAGGCCCGCAGCACGAATCCAGTGTTGGCCTGACCATAGGAAATCCACCATAGTCCTTGGTATCTCCTCCACCAAGGCCCTTGGTGGAGGTAGAATGTTCATCTTATGCCACAAGGTCGAAGCAACCAAGTTATTTAAAACCAGGACCCTTCCCCTATAGGACATCTGGGGCAATAACCATTTCCAACGAGACAATCTGGCCACACCCTCCCAGTTCTGCTTCTAATACTCTTCTGACCCAATATAAACACCTAAAACCTTTAGCCCGTTCCTACCCCACCTTAGATCCCGGGGAAGACTGGGTGCTGCCCCCTCTCGCCACTGTCCCATCTGCAAAGCCTCACTCTTCTCCCAGTTTATTCTTGCTGAGGAGGCTTTGCCATACAACTCTAAAATCTCAACTAAAGCTCTAATATCCCTCTGGTTGTTAATAAAAACAGTGATGTCATCAGCATAAGCTGACACAACTAAAGGTGGGCTCTGAGTTAGTCCTGGTAGGGACAGCCCTGTTAGCCTGCTCCTAATTCTGGCCAGCAGAGGCTCCACTGCCAGCGTATAGAGCTGTCCTGAAGCCGGACACCCCTGTCTGATCCCCTTCCTCATTGGTATGGGATGGCTCAAACCACCCCCAACCTTAAGTAAAACAACCGCATCCCTATATAAGAGCTCTATCCATGAAATAAAACCCTCCCCAAAACCAAATGCTTTCAGCGTTGAAAATAAAAAGTCATGATTAACACGATCAACACACCCAATGTTACAATCACCATTTTTACAGATATCAATAACGTCTCTCATAAGGTGCAGATTGTCAACTATGGATCTGTCTGGGACACAATACGACTGATCCTTATGTATGAGGATTCCCAGATACCCTTTCAGTCTGTTTGCCAAAACCTTCGACAGTATCTTATAGTCCGTGCAAAGCAGCGACACGGGTCTCCAGTTTTTTAAAAGTGCCAAATCCCCCTTCTTTGGCAGCAAAGACAGGGCCACACGGCAGCATGAGGTTGGGAGGGATCCTACTCCATAGCACTCCAGCAGGACCTCCGAAAAGTCCTCACCTATACATCCCCAGAAATGCTTATAAAACTCCATGGGCAGCCCATCAATAAGAGAGAGAGAGAGAGAGAGAGAGAGAGAGAGAGAGAGAGAGAGAGAGAGAGAGAGAGAGAGAGAGAGAGAGAGAGAGAGAGAGAGAGAGAGAGAGAGAGAGAGAGAGAGAGAGAGGAGAGAGAGAGAGAGAGAGGATAGAGAGAGATAGAGATAGAGATAGATAGAGAGAGAGAGGAGAGAGAGAGAAGAGAGAGGAGGTACAGAAGAGAGAGAGGGAGAGAGAAGAGAGAGGGAGGTAGAGAAGAGAGAGAGGGAGAGAGAGAGAGAGGTAGAGAAGAGAGAGGGAGGTAGAGAAGAGAGAGGGAGAGAGAGAGAGGGAGGTAGAGAAGAGAGAGGGAGGTAGAGAAGAGGGAGAGAGAGAGAGGGAGAGAGAGAAGAGAAAGAGGGAGAGAGAGAACGACGAGAGGTTACAACGTATCACAAGTTGTTGCAAAACAAAGCTACTAACAGCCGTCATTTATTTCAAATGGATTGCAAAAACGTGGCATTTCTTGTATATTTTTTTATTTTACTTGCAACTACTTTCATTCTGAATGACAGAACAGTATTATGAGTGTGTATGCTTGTCTGTGTCTTTAGCTTGAAGTGAGTGAAAGTGTTTACTATATAGGAAACAGCGTGAAGGAGAGACTTTAGGATAGGCTGTCAAGGGTGATATAGTTCTGAGCGTGTCCTATGCCTACTGAATTTGTGTTTTAAACCTAATCAGGAAAAAAAGATAACTTGCCCAGCTATGCCTTGTAAACAAAATAAGACAATTGAATGTAGTTGTGGAATGTTAGTGAAATAAAGTTTTGCTTTGCTCGCCCACCAGATCCAGTCTCGCTGCTTAAAGTCGGCTGTGAGAAAAACGGCACCATATTCACCGTGACCTGCAGTGCCGCGGGTCCTATGATAGAGCACCTGTTGTCAGGCCCTGGCCGGGAGGGGGCATCGTGGAGCAAACAGCCGATTGTAACCCCCTTTGACGCCACCACAGAGTCAGTCAACTACACTTGTAGCGCTAAGAACCCAGTCAGCAAAATGAGCTGGGTGTTGATAAGCAAAGACTGTAATTCCCCAAGTAAGCACACCTCTGCAGGATCCGAGCTGTACAATTACAGTTGTTGGTCTAAAATAATCAAGGGCTATTGTAAACAAGGGCTTTTGTAAACCAAATACAAATCCCTAGAGAATTACCTTTATGCTACTGGCCTTAAGACCACAGATTGACCTGTCTGTCTTTCATAAATTATTAGAAGTCTGCATTCATTTTGACAACTAGATTTATGGTATAAATGTAGATATATAAAATGTAGATTAGGCCTATATATTTTAAAAAGTATAAATTTCTTATTTAATACCTTTTTCAATAGGTTATGGGAAAGGCTGTAATTGACACTTCAGATTGCTTAATGATGAAATTTAATAATTATAGAAAGAAATATATATATATTTATATCAAAGACTAGACGTTTTTTTTGTCTTTGTCTAGCAGGGGATGAAAGCCTCAACACAGTTGCTATTGTTGTCCCGGTCCTCGCCTGTGTTTTGATTGCTGTAGGATTTGTAATTTATTGCATCTGCAAACCGCGTGGATGTTGTAAGTACAAAATATTTTTTTTTATATTTTTTCCTTTCTCAACCAGTGTGCGTATTACAGGGGGTCTTGGAGGTCTCGAAGCGTCTTGATTAAGATGCCAGGCCCTCCAATTGCAACAAAATGTTAGTGTTGGGGGGTCCATATAACGTTGATAATCCTATGCCAACTATTGTACTGGCAAATACGTTTATTTTTGGTGTTCTATAATTCAATCTGTTTTCTGGGATGACACCACTGACAATTAGGCTTAGCCTGGCTACTACTATAAAAGCAAATCAATGTCATCGTGTTTCATGATAATTTATATACAAAATAATCCTACAGTACCAAGGCTTGCCATTCTAGATGTGGTGGCGCAATTTTAAGTGTGGCATGCATTTTTTTTTATCCCTTAACGCAATAAATTGTGTTTAGAAATTGAAATTAGACCACCACCAAAACCATCCCTAGTCACTGCTGCGAACCGCCAAATGACCCGGTATAGTTCGCACACTGCTTTCAACTATTTGATTACACATTGGAAATTGTATTAAACTTTCCCCACATTCCAGTCGTAAAATAATTTATTTAGAACATGTTCATGTCCTTTAACTATTAAGAAATAAAGTAGTTAAATACAATTCAGTTCATTCAGTTTTTAACCCTTGTTGTGTACAACCCAGGTGGTAACAGTGGAGATATTGAAAGTGGCAAAAAAGGAAAAATACCAAAAGACAACAACGATGTCTCTTCAAATAAACCACTGCTGCAGCTGAATCCTGTTCAGAGAAACAACAGTGGAGATGTTGAAACTGACGAAAGGGGCGACATACAAAAAACCTCTCCTCCAACCAAAGACCCTTCTACTGACAGATTTCACCTCCAAAGCCCTAGCAAGGCAATCCGGGATAACGATGTCTCTTTGAATGAACAACTGCAGCATCCGACACATGTTCAGAGAAACATCAGCGTCAGAAAAAGAGCTGCACTCATTGACCAAGGGATCTACATGACAGAGGAGGAAATGGAAAATGAGATGGAGAAGGAAGATGCTTATGGTTTAGAGTTAGATGACCAATCCAACGTAAGCACCGAAAAAGTGGACAGTCTGATTGACGAGACAATAATAATAACAGGCGAGGCGCCAACGGAGGAGACATCACTGGAGACCGAGGAAGAAGGGGTAAATTCATCACTGTTACATCAAGATCCTGCAACCCAGCCGCCTCCTAAACCTCCACGGTGCCCTGAAATACGCAGCTCAGACGTAATTGGTCAGAACCTTCACGACAGACTCCCTGTACAAGAGGATTGTGGGAAACACGACGAATACCAGGAGACCTCTCAGAAAGGCTCTGAAGAAGCTAAAGAGGAATATGAGGAGAGTAGGAAGGTGAGAGGACAGTCGGAGGGAGAGGATGAGAAAGAAAAGGAAGGGATGATGAGAGAGAATGGAGAGTCTAGGAAAGGGGTAGAGGGAAGGAAAGGGCACCAAGATGAGGCTGCCGATGAAGAGGAGGGGACCGAGGGAGGAGAAAGAGAAGAAGGGGAAGAAACAGAGAGGGAGGACCCGGCACAAGCAGAGGATGAAGACCGCGAAACAAACCGCAATGATGATGATGATGATGATGATGGAGAAAACATCGAGAGTGAAGGGACGACGCGTGAAATGGGTGAAGCTGGCAAGGAGGAGGGGAGCGAGGCTGGAGGCAGCGATGGAGAGGACGACGGCGGCGGAGAAGTCTCAGGAAGAGAGAACAGCCGCAATGACGGTAACCAGGCAACGGTGAGAGAGGGAGAGAAAGTCCACAGTAAGGAGAGGCTGAGTGACCTGGAGGATGAGGCATAGCCTCATTGGGACTCGTTGGGACGGTCCTCTAGTGAACCCAGCTTAGCTTCGACATGGGGTCCCTCCCACCTCTTCCAGCTCTCGGATAGCAGGTCAGAACTGGGTATAAATCCAGAGCCTCTTTGACGGACAAATGATTAACAGTTTAAAAGGAGAGAAGGAAAGAGGAGAATAATCCCCTCCCCTGTATATCTGGAGTGGAGGGCAAACGGACCGGGTTTTGACACAGAAAATTGGGATGTCACTCATAGTTTAAGATTATTTCATCCTCTCTTGAAGATGTCATCATGTAAGATACAAATAGTTTAGAGTTAGACCTCCAACACAACATAAGCGCTGAAAAAGTGCGCGGTTTTTCCGGTTTGTCCCAGAATTACACTTGGTAATTGGCCATAACATGGCAGGTCTGGGAGTCATCTGATTGTATGGGAACAATAGTTCAAAGCTATTTTGATATACAAACACACCTTGCGTGAAGTCATGGTAAAACAGATGTATTTTTACAGCAATCTTGTTTTTTTTGTTTTTTGTAAAATGAGACACTTATAAAATCTTTTGTACCAACTGTAAATTCAAAGACAATTTGTGATGACGCTCTTGAGACTACATTTACAGTGACTGACTTTATATTCCCATAGTATAGTTTATTTAAAGTTTTCTATATACTTTATGTGTGTGTGTATGTTGCATCAATCCTGTACAGATAAATTAATTCATACAATGTACTGCTTTTATAAATGGTTTGTTTTTATATTTTATGAGGCCAAATTGTTTTAATGCAATTTACCATGGGGGAAATACAGTATAAATACTATTATTAGACGATTGGCTGTCTGTCTTTTATGGGGATATGCAGGAAGCCATTGTTTTCATCTCTCTTTTGCTCTGGATGGAGATTTAGAGACGGTATGTAATTGAATAAAGTTATGTTTCCTTAATTTACTGAGGAAACCCCTCGAAAATCAGTTCTGCTTGTTAAAAGTGTGGCTACATACTTTAAAAAAACAACAACTCATTAATCATTTTAGTTGTTAAAACGTCTTAACAGGCCAGAGTGTCTTCTGTTTTATTAGTCTTTGGAAAGTCCTCCATGGATCCTCCGTGCACGTGACCAAGCCCCCTACAGGTTGAGGGTACAGTTCGATGGAGACGGTGTATTTGAACATTCACTCAAGCCTTCCAGGAGGAATTGGACTTGGGTAGTATCCCAATAGAAAACAATTGGAAACCATGAGTCACCGCAGGGTGACACCAAGGCCACTGCTCTATGGGAGGGTAAAGTTTAAAGGTAGTGCACATTCTTGCTTGGTTCAGTCTACTTTCTGCAAGTGTTTTCCTATTACTCTGCATTGCTTTTTTGTCAAATCAGATGATAATGATCGGCTTCCAATTCACAATTTACTAATGCCTAAATACAGTAACTCATCTTTTAGAAACAATTTATAAATCAATAGCTCACATTTATTTAGCCTATAATGAGATAATAGTCGATTGATGGTCTAATGACTGCTTATTACTGAAATCTATTATAAAGTGTTAGCAAAAACAACAACAATGCACTGTCTGTTTTAACTATTGTATTATGTCGTGCATCTCTCCGTGGTACGGAGGTCTTGCTCACATGGATACTGTTTGGTCCCGAGGTTAGTATGCCACAGTGAGTACACGTTTTCAATCACTTGGGGGCGACAAAGTCACGTATAAATACAATGATTCAAAGCATTAAATCGCATTTTGCCAGATCGAAACTTTTATTTCAAAGGGGCGAAGACGGCGGTAAATGTCATTCATATTACCATATTTCAGTGTTTTGTAACTATTAAGCGTTCTTCACTTAATAGGCCTACTTGTGGAGTTAAATTTAACCGAACTCTTAGGATGAATGTAATTCTGTCGTGCGTCTGGATGTTGGTTTCTGTGGGTCTTGTGCCAGGTACGTTTAGATCTCTAAGTTTATAAGTATATCTCGCTATTTGTTAAAATACAGAGAAAGACTAATTTACCAAGACATTCCATTGTTCCATTTCAGAACTCAACGCTTAACAGTAGTTTATTATAATCAACTTTAGACAAGGATTGTTTTGTGCTAAAACATTGTTGATGTTGATGTTTAGTAACCTAAAACGTGAGACCGGAGACGGCTTTATTCATATCTTTCTTTGGGCTTGCAAATACAACCTTTTGATCCATAATGAAAGTAAATGGGGATTACTAATCGCTGTGTATTTAAATGTGGAAATGTCCACATTGTCCAATGTGCAATCCGACCGAACCCAGCTTTTATAATGTCATGATCTTTCCACAGTCATCTGCATCGTCCCATGTCTAGAGCACGAATATCTATCTTCCCAGTCCCCTATGTCACATGCAGAGAACTGATGCCCGTTTACACAAGCTTTACAGCTTTAAAAAAGCGTTTCTTTTGTATGATTAAGATTTAAATATAAATATTCTCCTCTGCCTCCTACAAACCAGCCTGAGGGAAATGGCCTATAGCAACTAGTACTGCAGGTCGGTACACACAAAAACAATATAGGTCCAACTAATCTGACAGCATTTCAAATAATTTATGTCCAAGTCATCATTAAAAATATGAAAATAAAAGCATTTCACTACACAGTATAGTCTACAGTTCCTCACAACAATCAGTGACCCTGCTCTGAATACTGCCATTGTTTTTTATTCATTATCAGTGGGAAGAAGGCAGCAACTCCGACAATGTCACTGCCTGAACCACTGTCTGCTAAGTCACTGAGCAACTGTTTTCTGAGGCAATTCAATTCATGGTATATAAAAAAAGTTTTCTGTATGTTTGTTATATATAATATACTAAAGTCTAAACGTGCAATCGTAATCAATGCGGTCATTGTTTCATCGTTTCAGGTTTTCATAATTAGTAATGATTTTGTTTTGTTTTTAAAACAATTTCCATGGTGTGTCGAAAATGCTAAAGGGCATCTCATCACTATGGTGACTCTCAAAGGTTTCAAAGTTGTGACATCACTGTTTTTTGTAAATCGATGATTTACAATTTATTATTATTATTATTATTATTTTTATTTTTTATTTTATTTGATGTAAACTGTCTTCAAACAAACATTTAGGGAGTGTGGACAGTAGGATCAATGACCACTTCCACAAACTTGTGCTTTAGCTGAATGGTTAACTTCTAGTTAGGGGTGCCTGATATATCTGTTTGTCTAAAAAGACGTTACACCTACATCTTTGATACACAAGGTCAAGAGGTGAAGAAGGATTTAAAATGGGGAGGTGAGCTGGTCATCAAAGTGGACACGCCCCCTCTACCAGGTTCCAGCATCCTGTGGAAAATCAACCAAAACAAGGTGGTGGAATACGACAAGGACTTTCCTGAACTGAACATCGCTGCTTATGGGACATTTAAAGGCCGTGTGACACTGGATAGAACCACTGGAGAGCTGAAAATCACTTCCCTGACCAACGCAGACAATGGAGTGTACTCAGTCGAGTATGACAGCAAGCTACAGCCAATGACCTTCAGACTCAGGGTCTTCAGTAAGTCCTCATGTGATTCATTTCAAAATGTTTCATAGATAGTTTGGAATTACACAGTTGATATGATTACAAATTGAACATGTAAACTTGTGTGTGATGGAAATGGAGGAGAGGTTGAGAGTAAGCACTGTGCTGATAGTTCCATCAACAGAAGAACTCTCGAGACCCGTAATCCATCAGCCCATGCCCTGAGGATTTATTTTTTAACATTTATTTTCGTATTTTTGTTTGTTTTGCTAAATGTATTTTTTCTAAGTTTTTAATGTACGAACACATTGTGAACACTGAGAGAAAGAAAGAGAGTAAGTAGACTGCACACCTTCCTAATACTGTGTCTCCCATCCATAGGGACAGTCCCAAAACCCACAATCACAGTCAACTGTGATGAAAGCCTCACCTCATGCACTTTGACCTGTGTGGGAGACACTACTGATGCCGGGGAAGTCACCTACAGCTGGAAGATGGACGGAGAACCTCTGACCGTCTCAGAACCGACCCTATATATAAAGGAACCGGCCGAGTTTACTTGTCAGCTTGAGAACCTGGTGGGTAGAGTTGAGAGCAAACCCGCATATATCCCTGCTGGTGAGTGATGAAGACTGTCTAGAGACAATATCAGCTTTTTCCATTTGCATTATTCTTTATTGGTTTTAATAACACTGGAATAATCCAACCCTAGACAAGTACTTTTAAAATAAACTAAAATGGTGGTTTAAATATGAAAGTAAATTTTGTGATGAACATGACGGTTTGTTTTTTTTGCCTTTATTATTTGGACCCAATTTGGTTTTGTATCTTTTTTATGATGTGTTATTAAATCCTAAATTCCTGTAGACCCAAGATTTAGAGTAAGCAGACTGAGGGTTCTGTCAGTTAACACTACGAATATAATTACACCAAAAATATGCAGGCTTATTTAGTGTCCAATGGTCTACCATATATATCGCATATAGTCCAGTCTAATTTTAGTTACTGAAAGTTAAAACTTAAAATAATAATTTAAGAAACATTTGATTTGTTTTTACATGATAAGAATTTATTTGCTTTTGTGTATTTGTTAACTGTTTAGTTTTGTAAACAGTTTATCTTTCATTTGTATTTTTATACATTTTATTTATATATTTTTACTATGTCATCTAAATGTTTTTGTAGCGCTTTGAGATTGTTTTAATGATGGAAAGCACTTTACAAATTAAATGTATTATTATTATTATTTATATGGGGATACAAATTATATTATGTTATGCGCTTTGAGATTGTTTTAATAATATTATCGTTATTATTATTTACAGAGGGATACATATTATATAATGTTATGCGCTTTGAGATTGTTTTAATTATATTATTATTATTATTATTTACAGAGGGATACATATTATATTATGTTATGCGCTTTGAGATTGTTTTAATAATATTATTATTATTATTTACAGGGGGATAAATATTATATTATGTTATGCGCTTTGAGATTGTTTTAATAATATTATTATTATTATTTACAGGGGGATAAATATTATATTATGTTATGCGCTTTGAGATTGTTTTAATAATATTATTCTTATTATTTACAGGGGGATAAATATTATATTATGTTATGCGCTTTGAGATTGTTTTAATAATATTATTATTATTATTTACAGGGGGATAAATATTATATTATGTTATGCGCTTTGAGATTGTTTTAATAATATTATTCTTATTATTTACAGGGGGATACGAATGGGGTAAAACGATTGGAATAGCTACTGCCGTGACCCTCGTACTCATCATAATTGTGGCAGCTGTCATTTGTTATATGAGGAGTGATAAGGGCCGTACTTTGTGGTAAGTCGTTTACTCTATTCGACGATCCATTTTCTATGTTTGCAAACAGTGAGTTTTATACGTTTTTTTTATATAGTTTATAGAGTTTTATAGTATAAGTATTATCTAGGACGATGAATGATGTAAAATATTGTGTTTTCAGTTAGTTTATATACAAACTTTACCCATAGTGGAGCATTGTATTTATGTGGACCAAGAAACTGATCACATGACCGCTTTTTTTGCATGACCCCATAGTTTATAACAAGACAGCCACTATGTAAAACAATGTATTTTTTTCTGCATTATTTCAACACGTGTCGAACAAAGAAGCAATTAAGGGGTAGTGCTACAATGATCACACTGTTTCTTTTCCATAGGTTTCTTAGGTGTCTGAAAAAAGATGAACCACCCAAAAAAGGTAAGCATCTTTGAGTCTGTCCTCTTCAGTGGCAGCAAGGGAGACTATAGACTGTTACTTGTAGACCTGGCTAGAACTCATTTGTTTGGTGGGTGAGTCTATAGACTGTTGTACTTGTAGACCTGGTTAGAGCTCAATCGTTTGATGTGAGACTCTGTATAGGCATATTGTTAAGATTAAAGATATCTGGGAATGCAGATAGATCCCTGCTTCTGTTTCTTTATGCTGACTCTGCATGATGGCCCAGTGTCAGGATATTGCAAGTCGGGCACCTATAACTGTAATCCCTCATTGTAACCTAAGGAGACAACACAATAACTGTTGTGTGCGTTGTAAAAAAAAAGGATAACCATCTCTTCTATTTTAGGAATTCGTTCAAGAACATGGCCTTTGTAACCAAGGTAGGATGTTTGTATACTATATTGTCATAGGATGTAGTATAAAAGAATCTTTACTCATAAACTAATTTGATTATGTAGAGATATATATATTTTTTCTTTTATTGGTTTAGCACAACCTCCTTGCTATCTGAAAGCATACATTAAAGAGACTGGAAACCAGCCTGCGCTGCATGGAAATGGGAAACTGAAGTTCAAAGGATGCTGAGTTTTTTCAGCTTTTGCCACCATTTTACATTGCTTAACCCGAATAACCGTTTGACCTCTACCGTAAAATTGTGACTCTTATCTTTCACAATGATACTGTGTTGTGAGAGCTAAAGACCAAAGAACGCCACTCCCAAGTCAGAATTCGGTCGTTTTCTTCCCATCGTCTCTCTCCCTGTCGTCGGATGCATGGGTCCAGGGAAAAGAGTGGAAAAGACAAGAAGGAGGTGGAGAACAGAGTGAAGCAGTTTGAGAAATGCATCCCTTGCAGCCCACCACTGGAACAATGTGTGTTGTGCATCATTTTTGTGTGAAGAGGAGGAATGGCTCTGCTCTTCAGTAAAGCAGACGCATGCGCAGATACATGCATCTAGTCGCCCGCACTGACCAAAAATGTTTTATAAATAATGCATAAATGATGAATAATGTCTTCTGTATTACACACCACCACATGCAGAGGAAGGCATGTACACATAGAAAATGAACATACCAGAAACACAGGACCCATAAGACTTAGGGACAAAGTGTTGGAATCGAGACGGAATCGTCTGAGTCCACTGGGTGTTTAAAAGGAAACTAATGGAGATTTGTTTTACCTTCAACACTTCACCTAGACGACGTGACTTTCCTTAGAAGATAGAAAAGATGCTTGCTTGTTGCTGTGCATTTCGAGATTTACATTTTTACCCAAATGCTTAATTATTATTCTAATATCGTAATAAATCATTGAATCCATTTAATTCAGTAACTTTTATGTATTCCTACTTCCCAGTACTTCTTTATGGGACATTAACGGTGACGCAGTAGATAGTAGGAACTATTCATACAATGGATTGTATCTCTGTGGAACTATTATAGAGTAGATTGTAGCTCATTGGAACTATTTATACAGTAGATAGTAGCTCGGTGGAACTATTTATACAGTATAGTGTGGCTCAGTGACACTATTCATACAGTAGATAGTAGCTCAGTGAAACTATTTATACAATATAGTGTGGCTCACTGGAACTATTCATACAGTAGATTGTAGCTCAGTGGAACAATTCATACAGTAGATTGTATCTCAGTGGAACTATTTATACAGTAGAGTGTGCAGGATGAGTGGAATTATTTATTTAGTGGCTGGCAGAACTATTCAGCTCTAAAACTATCAGTAAGTCACATAATTATAGTTTGACTTGAGTATCAAATAGCATACAGTTTGGCAGCCCAAGTAGAGAGTGAGTATAGACAAACTTGGCACTCCCAAGTGGGGATGTTTGCTGATTTCATTTCCTGTTACACATTTACGGTACATACGGTGTGGGGACATCAAAGTAAAAAAAAATGGCTGATTGCACAAGCTTGCATTTTAACCTCAAATGTCTGTTGAGTTACTTGGTCAGAACATGTGTTTCAAATGGCTTGTATGAGGTAATAATAATAATAATAATATTTAAACCAAGTTATTTAACAGATTAAACCTGTTTTTTTCTATTTTAAAAATAATCGTTTTTAATGAGGATTTACAAGAAATAACAGAATAAGCCATTTGTGTGTCATAACGAAGATTGTTCCAACGTTTATGTAGGAGCATGAATAGCAGAAGCTCGGTCACTTTTTCTTAAATGTGAGCCTTTCTTTTGGTTTGTGTCAGAAGTTGGCAGTTGCATTTTGCACAAGGTGCAATAGAGATACAATGTCTTTACTGAGACGTGTAAAGAGTTACAACATTTTTTTTCTGGAAGATATAAACTCATGTATGACTTTCTCCAAATCAGCAAAGGATAAAAAATCACCATATTCAGGATATGTTTCTCAGCTGAAAAAAAAAACAGGACTGGACAACACAGTTTACCTATTCATTCAAATCTAGACCAGGTTCAAATATAAAATCTACCTTTCTTAACACCGGCTTAACATTGGCTGGTTCAAAATTAAATTAGTACATTTAGTAGGCCCAAATAAGATTATCAGATTTTTTTTATCGAACTGTAGAAAATGTGAATCCAGCATTCAATGTAAATGCAATAGCTCCACCATACGGTTTTAAATACAACGTGTCACACACACACACACACACACACACACACACAAATTCTGAGTAAAACATGTGTTTGTTTCTGGAACACAAAAAAACTGCTGTATCCCCAATTAAAACGTGTTTTCTGGAATGTCATACACGTACACAAAATACTAAGCTGACCTCTCAGCTGTCAAATGAAAGTGCCAGATCCGTGATGTGCTTAAGCAGTTTCGTGATACTTTGTTGAAGACATGAGTTTCTCAGCTACGCTGAATAAATGTTTAGTTTACATTTCAAAAGGTGGACACATGAGGGCGACAAAGGCCGTGGAAGGTTTTACCAAATGCACTCGTAGCACATAATAATTTTTTATATTTTTTTTTTACCACGTTTGGGGTTAAACTTGTAGGCCTATGTGTTATGACAAAACATTTTATTTTGGGGTGCGGGGGGTTGATTATGCCTAGGCCTACTTACTGAAAACAGACCATTTATTGAGAAGTCCAAAGAAAATACTGGCATTCCGCTGAGTACTCCAAAAACCAAACTTAGCAGCAAATTTATATTAAAAGTTGCTTTTCAAACGTCAATCGCTTATCTTATTAATTGACAAGTGTATTGGCCTTTATCAATTACACTGTCTGTAATTTCCCTTGCCCCGTATTTATTTTTTCATAAATGTAAAATAAAGGATGGTAGTGCAATATTTATTAACAATGACGCTTTGCTAAGCAAATTTAGTAAAACCGTTACTCGCACTCTCTAAAGAGTCTGTTATAATGTGTGTATAATATGTTACAATGTTATGGCCATATAGTGACATACACGGTCTGCCGCGCGTTAGTTTGAGATCAAGCTATGCTTTCGGTTTCGATTTCCCAGTGACTGGTGTTCGAAATTTCGGCCTCGTAAACGTCTCTTGTTTTTAAGAAATTCTATAGATGACGATGATGTTAATAAAACGAGTTTACTTCTGCATGTTCCTTCTGGCTCCGAGTCTCGGGCTAGTTTCCGGTGAGTAAACGTTAACCTGAATTTGACAAAGCCTGGACAAAGTTTAGTTGATACTTGCTAGCACTTAGCCTTGTCCTTGGCCTGCTCAGCCACCTAGCTAACGTTAGTTAGCTTGATGATCCAAGTAATTGTCAGTTACTTTCGCGTTTGTTGGATTATGGAATATGATTTATAAAGTAATTAACTACTATTGTTCTATCATATACTAACTGTAATAAATAAATGTCCTATTTGATTACCCTAGTCGGCGCTAGGCGAAGGCGTTTGCCATGCAGATCTGTCGACCACACCTAAAATTACTTCCCCATTGATCGTAAAGCTCTATTTCACATTACTACTCTACTACTTTGCCTAAATTCCTTGGACATTTTTACGGGGCTTCTCCAGAAAGTGCTCGATTACCAAAGCTTTGAAGTTAGGATTTGGGGGTGTTAAGTCGACCTGCTGCAGAGGATCGGAGTGACCGGAAAGGATGATAGGGTTGAATAAGTAGAAAAGGGTGGGGAGGGGTCAGGTTATGTCTAGAACTTTCTTATAGATTAGGAGAAGGATTTTGTAGTTTAAGCGCCGAGTGACAGGGGTTCACGTGTAGATGATGTGGCTGAGGTGAAGAGACAAGCAGCAGTTTTATTGTAACTGTTCAAAGTTTAGGGAGTTGTGATGCTGATGCCCGAAGGCAATGGCAGTAAGAGAGAAGAGATCAAATTAATTGAGTGTTGCAGCTGCACAGTGGGACAGGGGTGATCTGATTTTAGCTTTGTTCTGAAGATGGAAGTAGATGATTTTGACCATATTGTTAAAAGAGAGGAAGTAGTCTATTTCTACACAACAGATGCAAGCAGGAGGGAAGAGAGACTATTGTGCCAGCAATCGAGAGATTTATGGCCAACTTTACTAAGAGCAGATTTGGTGCCAATTAGGAGGAGTTAAGTTGTATTCCTGTTGAGTTTAAGACGGTCTAGATTCTAGTCTAGACTCTAGAAGGTTGATCTTAGAAATAGCCTATTACTCGCCCACATTTGTGACTTCGACAAAGCTATTGTTGATCAACAAGCCAATGTGAATGTAGCCTACAATTTAGTAAAACGTAATTAATGGAGTTAAGGACAGTGTAAACCAAGGTTAAGTCTAACTGGGCTCACTCAGAGGCTTGCATTCAGTGTTGGGTGTGGCCAAGGAGGACTTCCATGGCAAAACTTCCCTGAAGAAACCCACAGTTGATGTTGATTGGGTCCTGTAGGTTCCTATTGTAGTGTTAATTACCAGAACATTTTGTAATATGACATTCAGCTTGTCTCTCAAACACACACACACACACACACACACACACACACAGTGTGGCTATAGCTGTTGGTATCATGGATATTACACTTACACCCTTGTTCCTTCCTCTAGGTCAAGACAAGCTGAATATTAAAAAGGGAGGTGAGCTGGTCATCAAGGTGGACACGCCCCCTCCACCAGACTCCAGCATCCTGTGGAAAATCAACCTAAACAAGGTGGTGGAATACGACAAGGACTTTCCTGAACTGAAGATCACTGCTTATGGGACATTTAAAGACCGTGTGACACTGAGTAGAACCACTGGAGAGCTGAAAGTCACTTCCCTGACCAACGCAGACAATGGAGTGTACTCAGTCGAGTATGACAGCAAGCTGCAGCCAAAGACCTTCAGAGTCAGTGTCTTCAGTAAGTCGTCATATGAGTCATCTTTTGATTCTCACTGGTAGTTTAGAGTGACATGCTTCTGCCTGAGTGAGTGAGAACTTAACAAGAGAGGGAGATATAGATGTGTGAATGTGTTTCTATGTGATTGCATTACATATCGACTATAACAGATAAAAGCACCAAGATGCAAACATGCAATTGACATTTATTTGTTTATTTTTAGTTTTGGTTTGCTAAATGTATTTTTTCTTGGTTCTTAATGTACGAACACATTGTGAACACTGAGAGAAAGAGAGTAGGTAGACGGGACACCTTCCTAATACTGTGTCTCCCATCCATAGAGTCAGTCCCAAAACCCAAAATCACATCCAACTGTAATGACGGCCTCACCTCGTGCACTTTGACCTGTGTGGGAGAAACTGAAGGTGCCGGGGAAGTCGCCTACAGCTGGAAGGAGGGTGAAACAAATTTGACTGACTCAACAGGGACCCTACACATCACCTCTGAGAAACCGGATGAATTCACATGCCAGTTGAGTAACTCTGTGAGTAGAGAAGAGAGTGATCCGCTGAAGAACCCTCTTAAAAGTGAGTGACACATATTCATTTAGACAACTTGTGTTTTCGTTCATGTTTTTGTTCTCTGTTTTTATGAAAGTGTAATAGGTCTGCCCTTATGTCTTGGTGAACATAAAAATTGCATTTCAGCCATTTCACTTTAGATGTGTTGCTAATCTTTTGAACAAAATGCCACTATGATTCAATGTATTTTAGTTTTTTCTGTCCTCCTTAGTTTCAATATACAAATTTCAAACTTTTGAATATTGCCAACATTTAAATGAGCTGAGTGACTTCCAGGGGGAGCGAAAATTGGGACTCAAACACCTAATTGTTGGCCTGTTACAAATGTGTGTTGAGGTTACTTGTGTTACAGTAAAGGGCCTTGGTCTTTCTCTGAATCCTCTTGTGGAGCATTGGTCCTCTTCTGACTTGGTGGAAGATGATTAAATAGAAGAAAGAAAACCTCAGCGTATGTGTTGACTTTGACGTTCTATCACAGGTGGACCCAATGGCTTGGCGTGGCTCTGGCCTTTGCTTGTTATTCTAGGGGTGATTGCCCTGATATGCAGCATCCTTTATCTACCCGGTAAGTATTATGTTCCCAAAGTCTTAAAGTAAATATAGAATGAATAGGTTTCACTTGGTTTCTATAAACAGAATGAATCGTAGCATTAGTGATTTCTAGCATTGCAATTACAAATGCTTAATTATGTTGTTGCTTGTTGAATATGACTGTGTTGCTCTTTCAACAGTTTGTAAACCAGTACAAGATAAGATCCCATTTTTGCGATCAAGATCTCATGGTAAGTTTTTTTTAATTCAATGTAGGTGTAGAGCTACATAAACTGAACTATAGCGGACTACTTCGAACCTGGAGTTCCTCATGCTGTCAGACCATCATTGACCTGAATTTATTGGAACTGTCCTTTTAATGTGTTGCTCTTTTTATTGAACATGACACCGTGCTGGTCCCTCTGTGTTCTGTCCATTTGTTTTGTTATGGAAAAGGGCTAGTACAGCCTTATAACAATATGGCACATATTTAACCCTGCAGCGACCGCAGACTCCACTCCAACACCGGAAAGTTACAAGCCTGTACCTACTAACAGTGTTGTGGTACTTGGTTCTGGGGCAGGAAACGGTGAAGCAGATAATGTTACTACGAACACCAACAACAGTAATGTGTCTGAGGTTGCCAAAATGTAAAAATGTCCTTCCTTCCCACCATTGTCTTGCCTATCCTCAGTGTTGTCGTGGAGATCAGGGGTAGTAATCCTGATCTCCACGGCAACACTGAGGATAGGCAAGGCAATGGTGGGAACGAAGGACATTATTATTCTTTATCCCATATTTAAAGTTCAGTTGAACACCATAGGGCTAGTCTATAACTTATCTACCACAGGAAAAGGATGAATCACGTAGTAATAATAACAATAATAATAATAATAATAATAATAATTGATTACATATGGAACGCTATCTTAAATAATATACTGTATATTTGTATTATTACTTATGATAATTAATTTCATATTGATGGTGCAATTCCTAATCGCCTGGCTCTGATTCTACAGGGAACACTGACACCCCTACAGAGTTAACACCTTTAGTTGGCCTACCACATGAAGACATTTCAAATAACACAAACGAAAAGGGTACGGGGGGTGAAACAATAGTAAACAGTGAACCCAAGGATACGAGGAACTGCAGAGGATTCTGCAGCTGAGATAAAGAGTAGTACCTCTGAGGTTTCCCGGCAACAGGCAACAGCTGTTGACACCACGGGTTCTGAGCCTGGGTGGACATGGCGATAAATAGTAATTGCCCCCACGACCCAGTAGGCAATGATGGCAAGGAGAAGTGGGGTCAGAGGAGGTGTGAATTCTGACACCATGCAGCAATGCCCATGAGGATCCCTCCGACAGAATGGAGAGTAGTCAAAGCCATGAGTAGGAACGGGCCTATGGGGCGGACCCTCTGGCCTAATGCCAGATAATCCAACAGTACATAA
>JAPMUY010007216.1:0-10000 GCA_026901105.3 Galaxias olidus
CAGATTAAATCATCCACAGTACGTCTAAAAATGAACGCAATCACTCAGACAACCTGTGGCTCACCTTGTGGTCGTCTACAGTCAACAGGTGGAACCCCAGGTGGAGTCTTGGTGTTGGGAATCTCCTGTCCAGTAGAGGGATCCACACACCAGCAGTAGCCAGTGGAGCCATGGCACTGCTGAGGGGTGTACTGTCCATTGGAGTCACACTGGGGGACAAATGTACCTGGAGGAGGATTCCTGGGGAGAAGAGATAACTGATAAGAAAAAGTAAGGGAAAACATTCACAAATATTTTTACAGAAACAAGTAAGATACATTGTATTTTCAGCTTACTTATTTCCACCAACTAGCCTCAGTCTCTCCTGTTGACACTTGGTAAGGGAAGGATTGACTGGGTCTACAATGGACAATACATAAATTGACATGTTAGTAGTTATACATTAATAAACACAAATCCGCTTACTATATAAAAACACACACATTCATAAAAAGACAGCAGTGGATAAAAGCAATGGGTATGGGCCGAATCTGAGATTTGTATTTTTTGCACAAGCAAAACACATTTTAATACAGTATTTAAAATATCCTCCAGGTATGCATTCATATCTGGGAGCACAAAGGTGTAGTGTTTAGAGTGCTTTATGTTTAAAAATAATATGTGATTACACACACAGAGAACACTTAACAGAGGATACTATTGTTCCTAAACTGTAAATATTTAATACAGACTCCCTGCTTTAGATTCAGATTCAATCATCTATGCATACAAACACACACACAAAAAATCAGACATAGGCTGGGTCACCTTGTGGTCGTCTACAGTCGACAGGTTGAACTCCAGCTGCAGTCCTGGTGTTGGGAACCTCCTGTCCACTAGAAAGATCCACACACCAGCAGTAGCCAGTGGAGCCATGGCACTGCTGAGGGGTGTACTGGCCATTGGAGTCACACTGGGGGACGAAAGCTCCTGGAAGACGAATCCTGTGGAGAGAGGTTTTTTGATAAGACATATCAGGGAAAATTATGTAAACAAAGGTATTTTATAGAAATAAAGATCTAATGATAGTTTTTTCAACTTACTTTGTTCCAGCAAGTAGTCTCTGCCTCTCCTGTTTACACTTTGTTTGTTGGGGACCGGTGGGGTCTAAAAAGAACAAGCAATAAGTGTCAAAAGTCAAATACCAAATACCAGTCAAAAGTTTGAACACACTTTCCCATTCACTTCAATGTACTGAATACTGTACTGTATGTGTTTACATAAATGCGCATTAATAAATTTTTTATATGTCTTATGATACATACACACACACACACACACACACACACACACACACACACACACACACACACACATAAAAATATCTGTACTAGAGGCATCAAGCAGAGTTTGTACAACATTCCTCTTTAGGGAATATCAGGGAGAAAACATTTCTACCAAAACTGGTAGGCTAGCAAGATTTTGCTTCTGTTGACTTCGGGCCCTGGTCACACAAACAACACTACGGATTTTATTTCAAACCATCGTCTGAAAGAACTGAGGGGCCACGAGCCCCCTTCTGTGTGAATGGGCACAACACCCCAGTGTACTACCTTTGGGACACTTACTCTGAGACACAGACACACGCACGCACACGCACACACAGACATACACACACACACACACACACACACACACACACACACACACACACACACACACGCACACACACACAGATATACAGATACGCACACGCACACACACACAGATATACAGATACACACACGCACACGCACCCGCACCCACACACATACAGAGAGCTGTGACCTTTGGGAGGTGTACAGACAGCCAGGGTGCCTGGTGAGGTCTCTGTGTTGGGAATCTTCGCGCCAGTAGAGGGCGACACACACCAGCATCCACTGGAGTAGCACTGCTGAGGGGCGTATTGACCACTGGAGTCACACAGGGGGACGAAACGGTGTGCAACGTTCTTCCTGGATAGAAATAAAAAAAACCTGTGTTGATTAAGCAGGAGAATGTGTAGACAGACAGATGAAGAACATAAAGAATTGGAATTGCCCAAAATTGCAGACCATGCAATCGTTTCAGATCAATCGTGTTAAATAAAGGCTAGCCGATTGTTATTTCGTAAATACTGCGAGTAATAAAACACGAATAACTATAAACGTTCATGGACTAAAAACGTCAGAGTACAACTCAAAATTGAGGAAAACCCACAAAGAGTGTTCGTGTTTGAACAGCTGATGCAGTAGAAAAAAGTATTACAATGTCGCTTCTGGTTTCCGCTCAACAAGTGTGCGCGCTCCCGCGACATGACACATTCCACGGCGGGTATGCAAAACTTGGCGTTACAACTCGAGTAATTTTGCTCGTGTGACAAGATAACACCAGATAACTTACACACTATACTCTTTGATAACACTTGACAGCCACGCATCACCACGATGTCAATTCTGGAAAATTGGCAATCGGCGCGTTCCAATTTCTCCGATGCAAGGGGAGGGAGCAGGCTATTCTGTGTGCCAGAGAACGGCAACATCCTTTAAGACCACGTCGACAAATTTAAGTCAAACTTAAAGTGATCAGGCTGATAGATAACTTACTACTTAGGCTAAAGTTAAGAAGCTTCCCCCACAATCCTGCATATTTAACTACTCAAATGTCTCTCTTTCTCTTCTTTTAATACAACCCGTTACAGATTACCATACAGTTCACCAGGCAATATTTCCGTATCCATCTCCCTGATGGCAAGTACAATGATTTCCCCAACCGCTTTGGTGAAGCAAAATACACCCACTTTGAAGTCAAGGGGGATGCTAGGATCACCGCTCGCGAGATCAATTAAATGCCTCTTACATTTCAACAGGATGTTGGTGTTTGGTTTTCATACTAACCTGATGTTTATTGCATATTGGGCAGTTGATCACTAGATGGCACCCAAATACCGGCTAAAATTTAAGTTTTTGTTCTTGTCTGCGCAAGAATAATCTTCAATAAAACTATTCTAAAGCAAGCATCTCTATCTCTCTGTCTCAATGCACACTGATAGTTAACCCTGTCAGTAAACATTTAAAAAGAATACATAATGAAAAAATAAAAATAAAATAAAAATAAAATAAATAATAATAATAATAATAATAATAATGTTGTCACTAGTGAAATAGACGGTGCATCCAGCTTTGGAGGATTAAATAGTAATTAAGTGTCTTCAGTCTCATGCTGTCATTAATTGACCTCTGACCTTTCATTGTATGGGTTAAACCACTGAACTAATCTGAACCAAAAGCTTCATGATGATAAGATGGCGGGCTCCCACTGACACTCACATGTTCACATTTGTCTCTGTTTTATTCAGCATGGACCTGGACACAACTAAATTTTACCCTTTATCCAACTGAGATTCAAAAAGCCTATTTAAATGTATTAAAAATTACTAGAAAATAAATCCCACCACAATATTAGAAATATATATCAATTTAATTTTTACCTCCTATCTAACAGGTTTGAACCAAATAAAAGTATCACCTGGGGAAATCTTATTTCTAATTTTTTTTTATCTCAAAATGTTTCCCAACCGCATAAACAATAGGAGAAAGTGATGATATGGAATATGGAAAGGTTTGTCCTGTAGGGGATCCAATCACCGAGTTTTCCCCCCTCTCTGGTTAAGATCAAAGGAGCACTCCAAATGGCCCCAGTGAACACTCCAGGGGGGCCAGCCTGCTCCTCTCACACAGCTCCTTAGTCACACAAACCAGCACACTGTTTCCACTCTAAGGATTAGTAAATGTATTTATTTACTTAATTATTTGATATCAAATTGATCGATATTGATATTAATTTATGAATTAATTGATAATCTACAAAACTGATAAAGAGTAATTCACACACAAGAAGTAGTAAACCAGTAACCCTACAGTCCTATTAAATCATACAACATAAGAAAGTGTAATCAATCATGGTGGGCAGCACGGTGGCTCAGCAAGAAGGTCCTGGATTCAAACCTCACCTGACCCAATGGCCTTTCCGTGTGGAGTTTGCATGTCCTGGGTTCAAACCCCACCTGACCCAATGGCCTTTCTGTGTGGAGTTTGCATGTCCTGGGTTCAAACCCCACCTGACCCAATGGCCTTTCTGTGTGGAGTTTGTGCATGTTCTCCCCGTGTTTGTGTGGGTTTCCTCCGGGTACTCCGGTTTCCTCCCTCCATTCTCCTAGCAGTGCCCTGACCAGTCACTGCCAATTCACCTGGAGTCGGTCTGTGTGTCTTATGTGAGTGAGCAAGTCTGTCGCAACATGTATGTAAATTGGCTGCTGTGGTATCATTCAGACTGAGTGTTGTGTTTGATAGCTGTCGGTCCATTCGTTGTTCGTTCTGTGTAATTAATTGGCGACCAATTTGTGTAAAGTACTTTGAGTCTCGAGAAAAGCACTAAAAACAAAAAAAAATATTATTATTATTATCAGAACACTACAGACAAAGGTAAAAAGAGGAGCACCCAGTTCATGGAGAAAGAGTAATGGCCGGCCATAAAATGAGATCCATTCCTGGTGCACAATTTGCAGGAAGACACGAAGGAAACAGGCCCGGTTCTAGCCTGCAATGGTTTGGATGGGCTGACATATTTATTTATTTATTTATATTTATAAATATGTCTACTCTTCATCATTTTACATAATTGAGTCCTGTCACTGACGTCATGGATACGCCCACTTTTACATCATCCGCCATGTTGGGGGTCCAAATATGGGTTGCTATTTAAACAACTGAAAGAAACTGGGCTACAATGTCTGCGTCTAGTATCGTATCAGTCACTTATCGGCAGTCCGGCACTTGAAAGAGAAAGATATGAAGACAAGATCAAATGTATCAGTGTCGATCCGTATTTGAAAGAAATTACGTCGAGAATAAAGAGAATACGTCAGCAACTGTATAGCTAGCCTACTGCTGTAGCTACAAGTCTTGTTACTTTTTTGAAGCTAGTAGCACAGATTTGGTCCTCCAACATGGCGTCGCATCTCTGTTACCACTAGCAACAACTATTGAACATTCGGTGACAGACCTCTATTGGCTGTGCATTCCATTATTATTGGTTTTAGCAATAACTTAATAACTAGCTCTGAAAGCAGAAGTCTAGGAAAATTATTGCAAGCAGACATTCAAGTGAACAAATATTGCACAATTAATTAAAAAAATGAGGTTGGTAACAAAAACACATGCTTGTGCAGCCATATATATGTGCATATTAGTTTAAATTCTGAAACGTAAAACATGCTTTCTTGCGTAATAGCTTGACGATTTTAATATCACATTATTTGATTATAATGTTAACATTTAGTTCAGTGTGTCGATCCAACTTAACATAGGTCTAACAGAAGTCCTGCTCTCCGACGCGTCTCCATATGAGGTACATCCAGTACCGCTGGCATAGGAACAAACACACACACACACACACACACACACACACACACACACACACACACACACACACACACACACACACACACACACACACACACAGAGAAAGTAAGCCTTTGGTGGATCTTTAAACAGTAGTTTGCTAAGTAGTCACATTTTCAGCAAAGCAGCAACCGTTCCGTTAAAAAGTGACAATAGGGCTGTTAGTCCCCCTGAAGATACAGTTCACATTAGTTTAAAGGTGGGATAGGCAGTTTATTTTTGGCATCATTGGGTAAAAATTCCATATTAACCGTGCAACATATTCTAATTCAAGTGGTGAAGGTAGACTTTGGCCAATCATAGGTCATTTCAGAGAGAGGGCGTCTCTATTGGCTGTTCTACAAATGCAGACGCACGTCCATGTCCCTTTAGACACAGACAGTGAAAGTAAGTGTGGTTCAATGGTAAACAATCCTGCTAAAAAAGTTGCTATTCCAGCTTTGGCAATAATTTCCTATAGAAAGCACCTCTAAAAGAGGAAGACGGATTTATCAAAAAGAGTCTGACAATAAACACAATAGAACACGTGTAAATATCGATGAAGCATTTCAGAGATTGGAAAGAACTCTGAGATTGCATCGGACACAATTTGGATATGGAGCTTGCCGCTATGGGGTTCCATTAAATGCCAAAATCATGCGACTGGCTTTGCTTTTGTTGTTGGATATTGTGTCGGCTTTTGCGCTGGCCGTTGCAATTGTGTTTGTAGTTGCCTATTGCGTTTGTAGTTGCCTATTGCAGTGGCTTGTACCATGGCCGCCACCATCAGTATTGCCATTATTGCCATGGCAATACTATTTCTCAAACAAGTATTGCCTGGCAATACTACTTTTTTTGCAGACCATTTAAGCGTGCATTTCATTTAGCCTAGAAGACGTCAGTAAGCTGTAATAAAAAAACTAATTGTATGGAGTGAAAAATCTGACACGCATCTGCTGCAATTTATGACAGAGTAACCAATTTTGGAAACCTGGCTGGCGTGAGATTGTGCGTGTGCGGCAGTGTGCGCACACACACGTGTTCACGCATGTGCCTGCGCGTGCTTTAATCCGTTGATTCTGTGAGCTGAACATTCGACAGTGAACGTCAACTAGCTAGCGGGTTACATAGCATTTAAATGTATTAACTTGCAGATAATTTCTAGGCTATTGACGTTTGTTAAAAAACACCCTGGGGTTGTACATTAATTATTTGAATAATCCATGATCGATAGCTGTCCTATAACTTGCTTAGGGCCAGTTTAGTAGTGTGACTGACTTGCTAGAATGCCTTCTAGGCTGTCAGCTGTGAAGTACATTAGTATGCATTTCAGTTAAAATGCAGGTATGACAGAGCAAAGACTATGATTGTGGATGCGAATCTGGGCAGCCAGTTTATGGTAAGCATCAGCCCAATCTAAACACAAAGATAAGCATTGCGCACCAATGAGAGCATAGATGCAGCTGCATTGAAACACCCAAATAAAACACCCGGTTTTCAAACACTCAGCTATCTTATAGTCAATGTCCTTCACTTCATTTAAGCAGAAAGACTTCAACCTTAGTAATATATTCGCCTGTTTTCATCTCTGTTGCTGTCACAGTGCTTTGGCGTGAGATTTGCCTTGGTAACGTGAAAGCGAGACAGGGCATGAAAGCAGGAGAGTCACGCCAGATGCGTGAGAGTTGGCAACCCTGCACTTTCCCATTTCACAACAGAAAGTAAAGTAGCCAGACCCTAAACCTTTATATGGAGGCCCTTCACCGAACGTTTAATACGTTGTTGCTAGTGGTAACAGAGACGCGACACCATGTTGGAAAACCAAATCTGTGCTACTAGCTGTAAAAAAGTAACAAGACTTGTGGCTACAGTAGTAGGCTAACTATACAGACGTATTTTCTTTCAAATACGGATCGACACTGATACATTTTCTCTTGTCCTCATATATTTCTCTTTCAAGTCGCGGATAAGCGACTGATAGACGCAGACATTGTTGCCAGTTTCTTTCAGATGTTTACATAGCAACTGGTATTTGGACCCCCAACATGGCGGACGATGTAAATGTGGGCGTATCCTTGACGTCAGTGACCGCAATTGAGTACAAATACTAAGTGTGTTTCAAGGTGATAATTAGCTCTCTCTAGAATGAATAGAATGAAACTGACAGGTTTTCAACTGTATTTTCAATTCAAACTCAAAGTGCATCTTGCAATCAATCTAACATTTTATTGTAAGATTTGATTTGACACAGCCTTTATTACATTTCAGAACTAAAACAATGAGTCATATGTGAGCTGAAGATATAGATAGCTAGCCGCGCTCATTTTGAAATGGTTTAAATACCGAATACCTGACAACAGCTATTTTGTGTCTGTGACATGACATGGAGACAGAGAGACGCCACAGACCAGCTCCATGGGTTCATATCTTCCTCTGTGGTTCTTATCTGATAAGCCCTACCTTTCAATCAAGGTCAAGATTGGATAAAAACATAATTTTTTTTTAAACACAGATGAAGAAATACCAGACTAAGTGTGTTATCTATTGTGTGTTCTTGACCTATATTGCAGAATGCTGTACAGATACAGAGTGTGTTGTCTAATGTGAGGTCCGAAGCGACTGCATAGGAGGAGTGAAGGGTGGGAAAGGGTTAAATTACAAACTCAGTCTGTGTCTCTTAAGAAAACCTTCTGCACAGTCCCACGTCAAATAGTGTATTCTATAGGCCAGGAATTCATTTACACGGTCCATTGTGATTCACTCGCTTTGAATTGATATGCATTACTGTCATAAAATGTGTTTGTATTATGAATTTGTTTTAAAGGATGCCCACTTAGCGAGGACAAAAAGCAAAGTCTTATAAATGTATATGACCCCGATAAACTCATGTGAACCGAGTATGAATAAACTCAGAATGTATAACTTTGCATTATGTTATGTAAGTCTTAGCGTCACACGATAGAACACTGGAGGCGACGTGCGCTACACAAGAATGTCTAAATGATGACGAGACGTCGCCTCTGGTGCTCTGTCGCTATGGTAACATGCTTGCGCATTTGAAAACAGTCAAATGGTGATAAAGTGATGTAAAAAGGTTCTACTTTTTAGCGCTATATATCTGAGCCCCTGTTTTGGCTCTAAGAGGCTTTTTTGCTGGTCACCAGACTGGAATCTCACCTTCTCATGTCTCCTAGGAAACAGGGAGCGAGAGAGAGAGAGAGAGAGAGAGAGAGAGAGAGAGAGAGAGAGAGAGAGAGAGAGAGAGAGAGAGAATTAGACTGGAAGTGGAATACAACTGTTTGTGTTTCTGCTGGAAATAAATGAAAAAATAGACACGCTAACGAATAAAACATGTAATCTTGTTCTTAATTTTTCTTAATTCTTAAGGTGACACGCTGACTATAATCGCATTTTATCGTCACTCAAAAACATTTACAAAATGCATTGGAACAACGTGAAGTGTGCTTAGAATTGGTACTGTATTGAACACAGAGATAGAACACTAGAGGCAACAACGCGTCATCAATTAAATTTGGACATTCTTGAATAGCACTATTGCATAACATAAACCCTCTAGTGTTCTATCTCTATGGTATTGAACCTGTAAACAGTGGGTCAAGTGGTACAAAGAATATCCCACTGTCACGGTCAATGAACTGTAGAAATTACTTTGATTAAGAAAAACCCAAAAACATTCTCCAAAACCACCAGATATTTGGGAGAGTTGCCAGAAACAACAAGGTGTTTAAAGAACTGGTTTCCGATGTTATTGTACAAACCGTCATCTTTAGATATCAAAATCCACACTATTTGGGTTTATTTGGGTGTTGATTGTGTCAAGGATGTCTGCCTGTAGTTCAGTTGTGAATTCTGCTGTCTCACATTCCGACCTTGGCGTAACCTATGTGACCTTTCCTCTAAAGAGCTTCGTCACATTGAAACCTCCTTCTGATACCTCTTTCTAAAACGTAACTGTACTTCTGTGTCTATATAAGGGAGGTGTTTTCCAATCATCCAGATCTGTAATATTCTTCCGTTAACTTATTATAAAATGTACCATTGATTTGTATTTATTTATTAATATACAACAAGTTTTAGCCTTAATAATAACTTCATTGGTAGAAGTGATCAGCCTATCAGTGACTGAGACCAGGTCACCTGGGAAGATTAGAGTTTTCTTGTGGTGAGTTTAAAATATTTATCAAAACTAAGATAGAACTAAATGTTAAATATAAGTCAGTAGAATCACAAAAGGTAATTCTAAAAAAACAAAGTAAGATTTCAAAACAGTTAGTTAATATAATCTCTAAAGGATACTCTAATTTAGCTTTTACTAAACAAAAAAATAAACATTTTTTGCATATGTTACAATAAACATTTTATGGATGCTCCGACAAAACAGAACTATAGTGTATGACAAGAAAATTCTAACACAAAATTCTATTTTGTTATTTAAATAAACAATCAAACAGTTAATTAGATAAGTTTTATGAGAATTTATACTACAGACAAAACATTTCTGAAAATATAATGTCTTGCGCTCCACTCATACACAGCTCTTT
>JAPMUY010007216.1:12500-15000 GCA_026901105.3 Galaxias olidus
GTGTGTGTGTGTGTGTGTGTGTGTGTGTGTGTGTGTGTGTGTGTTTGTGTTCAGTGAGTATTTCATCTGAATTTAGAGCAGGAGGGAAAGCAATTTTGTATTGATTTATGAGTTTTCAAAAGTACTAACCTGTTAATTTATTTGTTGTCCATTGTAGACCCAGTCAATCCTTCCCTTACCAAGTGTCAACAGGAGAGGCAGAGGCTAGTTGGTGGAAATAAGTAAGCAGACAAATGTATCCTATTTATCTCTGGATTGTAATTTTTGTAATTTCTTTGCACAATTTATCTTATCAAAACCCTTCTCTCCTCAGAAATCCTCCTCTAGGTGCATTCGTCCCCCTGTGTGACTCCAATGGCCAGTACACCCCTCAGCAGTGCCATGGCTCCACTGGCTACTGCTGGTGTGTGGATCCCTCTAGTGGACAGGAGATTCCCAACACTAAGACTCCACCTGGGGTTCAAGCTTTTGACTGTAGACGACCAGCCGGTGAGCCAACCACTGTCAGATATTGTGTGTTTGTGTGTGTGTGTGTGTGTGTGTGTGTGTGTGTGTGTGTGTGTGTGTGTTTGTGTTCGTTATTATTTCATTTGAATTTAAATCAGGAGGGTGAGCTGTTTTGTATTGATTTATGAGTTTTCGTAAGTACTAACCTGTTCATTTCTTTATTGTCCGTTGTAGACCCAGGCAACCCTTCCCTTACCAAGTGTCAACAGGAGAGGCAGAGGCTTGTTGGTGGAAATAAGTAAGCAGAAATATATATATTTTTTAATTTTCAAATTTAACCTTGTGCTTCTGTTTGATTCTTTATCATACATTTTTTCCCCCATTAATCTTATGAAAACAATGTCTCCCTAGGAATCCTCCTCCAGGTACATTTGTCCCCCAGTGTGACTCCAATGGACAGTACACCCCTCAGCAGTGCCATGGCTTCACTGGCTACTGCTGGTGTGTTGATCCCTCTACTGGACAGGAGATTCCCAACACCAAGACCCCACCTGGGGATCAACGTGTCGACTGTAGACGACCAGCCGGTGAGCCAACTACTGTCAGATATTGTGTGTCTGTGTGTGTGTGTGTGTGTGTGTGTGTGTGTGTGTGTGTGTGTGTGTGTATTTGTGTGTGTGTATGTGTGTGTGTGTGTGTGTGTGTGTGTGTGTGTGTGTGTGTGTGTGTTTGTGTTAGTTTTTTTTTCATTTAAATTTAAAGCAGGAGGGATAGCAGTTTTGTATTGATTTATGAGTTTTCATGAGTACTAACCTGTTAATTTATTTATTGTCCGTTGTAGACCCAGGCAACCCTTCCCTTACCAGGTGTCAACAGGAGAGGCAGAAGCTAGTTGGTGGAAATAAGTAAGATGAAAAATGTATCCTATTTATCTTTTTTTTTTTTTTTTAATTTCTTTACAGAATTTATCTTATCAAAACCCTTCTCTCCCTAGGAATCCTCCTCCAGGTACATTTGTCCCCCAGTGTGACTCCAATGGACAGTACACCCCTCAGCAGTGCCATGGCTCCACTGGCTACTGCTGGTGTGTGAACCCCTCTAGTGGACAGGAGATTCCCAACACCAAGACCCCACCTGGGGTTCAAACTGTCGACTGTAGACGACCACAAGGTGAGCCAACTACTGTCAGATATTGTGTGTCTGTGTGTTTGTGTGTTTGTGTGTGTGTGTGTGTGTGTGTGTGTGTGTGTGTGTGTGTGTGTGTGTGTGTGTGTGTGTGTGTGTGTGTGTGTGTGTGTTTGTGTTAGTTTTTTTTTCATTTAAATTTAAAGCAGGAGGGATAGCAGTTTTGTATTGATTTATGAGTTTTCATAAGTACTAACCAATTCATTTAATTATTGTCCATTGTAGACCCAGGCATCCCTTCCCTTACCAAGTGTCAACAGGAGAGGCAGAGGCTAGTTGGTGGAAATAAGTAAGATGAAAAATGTGTCCTATTTATCTTTGTTTTTTTTTGTTTTATTTCTTTACAGAATTTATCTTATCAAAACCCTTCTCTCCCTAGGAATCCTCCTCCAGGTGCATTCGTCCCCCAGTGTGACTCCAATGGACAGTACACCCCTCAGCAGTGCCATGGCTCCACTGGTTACTGCTGGTGTGTGGATCCCTCTAGTGGACAGGAGATTCCCAACACCAAGACTCCACCTGGGGTTCAAGCTTTTGACTGTAGACGACCAGCCGGTGAGCCAACCACTGTCAGATTGTGTGTGTGCTCGTGTGTGTGTGTTAGTATGTTTGTGTGTGTGTGTGTGTGTGTGTGTGTGTGTGTGTGTGTGTGTGTGTGTGTGTGTGTGTGTGTGTGTGTGTGTTTGTGTTCGTTATTATTTCATTTAAATTTAAAGCAGGAGGTATAGCAGTTTTGTATTGATTTTTGAGTTTTCATAAGTACTAACCAATTCATTTATTTATTGTCCATTGTAGACCCAGGCATCCCTTCCCTTACCAAGTGTCAACAGGAGAGGCAGAGGCTAGTTGGTGAAAATAAGTAAGATGA
>JAPMUY010007216.1:20000-22500 GCA_026901105.3 Galaxias olidus
CAGGGGGGTCGGGTGCGCTGCCAGAAAAGTGGCAGTGAAGGCAGAGGTTTTCGACGGATCGGTCCCGGGTGGCAGAGGCTGGCTTTGGGGACGTGGAACGTCACCTCTCTGGGAGGGAAGGAGCCGGAGCTTGTGCGGGAGGTGGAGCGCTACCAGCTGGATCTGGTGGGGCTTACCTCTACGCACAGCCTCGGCTCTGGAACCTCACTTCTGGATAGGGGTTGGACTCTATTCTTCTCCGGAGCTCCCCAGGGTGAGAGGCGCAAGGCTGGTGTGGGGATACTCACAAGTCCCCGGCTAAGTGCCTCTATGTTGGAGTTCACCCCAGTGGACAAGAGGGTCGCCTCCCTACGCCTGCGGGTCATGGGGGGGGAAACTCTGACTGTTGTCTGTGCCTATGCACCGAACAGCAGTTCGGAGTATTCGTTCTTTTTGGAAACCCTGGATGGTGCCTTGTATGGGGCTCTTGAGGGGGACTCTGTAGTCTTGCTGGGGGACTTCAACGCACATGTGGGCAATGATGGAGACACTTGGAGAGGCGTGATTGGGAGGAACGGCCTCCCTGATCTGAACCTGAGTGGTGGCTTGTTATTGGACTTCTGTGCTAGTCATGGAATGGCCATAACAAACACCATGTTCGAACATAAGGATGCTCATAAGTGTACCTGGTACCAGAGCACCCTAGGCAGAAGGTCGATGATTGATTTTGTTATTGTATCATCGGACCTGAGGCCATATGTTTTGGACACTCGATTGAAGAGGGGGGCAGAGCTGTCAACTGATCACCATCTGGTGGTGAGTTGGGTCAGGTGGCGGGGGACGCCTCTGGACAGACCTGGTAAGCCCAAACGTGTAGTGCGGGTGAACTGGGAACCCCTGGAGGAGTCCCCGGTCCGGGAGGCCTTCAACTCACACCTCCGGCGGTGCTTCTCTGGCATCCCTGTGGAGGCTGGGGGCATTGAACCGGAGTGGGCGATGTTCAAAGCCTCCATTGCTAAAGCTGCGTCTGAGAGCTGTGGTCTCAAGGTCTTAGGTGCCTCAAGGGGCGGTAACCCTCGAACATCCTGGTGGACACCGGTGGTCAGGGGAGCCGTCCGATTGAAGAAGGAGGCCTTCAGGGACATGCTATCCCGGGAGACTCCGGAGGCAGTTGCTAGGTACCGACAGGCCCGAAGGACTGCAGCCTCGGCCGTGGCAGAGGCAAAGTAGCGGGTGTGGGAGGAGTTCGGAGAAACCATGGAGAAGGACTTTCGGTTGGCACCAAAGCGGTTCTGGAAGACCATCCGACACCTCAGGAGGGGAAAGCAGGGAACCATCCAAGCTGTATACAGTAAGGATGGGACGTTGTTGACCTCAACTGACAAGGTGATTGGGAGGTGGAAGGAACACTTTGAGGAACTCTTGAACCCGACAAACCCACCCTACATAGTAGAGACAGGGCTGGAGGATGATGGGGGATCAGCATCAATCTCCCTGGCGGAGGTCACTGAGGTAGTCAAACAACTCCACAGTGGCAAAGCCCCAGGGGTTGATGAGATCCGCCCAGAAATGCTGAAGGCTCTGGGTGTTGAGGGACTGTCATGGATGACACGTCTTATCAACATTGCGTGGAAGTCGGGGACAGTACCTAAGGAGTGGCAGACCGGGGTGGTGGTTCCCCTGTTCAAAAAGGGGGACCGGAAAGTGTGTGCCGACTACAGAGGCATCACATTACTCAGCCTCCCCGGGAAAGTATACTCCAGGGTGCTGGAAAAGAGGGTTCGACCGATAGTCGAACCGCGGATTGAGGAGGAACAATGCTGTTTCCGGCCTGGTCGTGGAACAACGGACCAGCTTTTACTCTTGCGAGGATCTTTGAGGGGGCCTGGGTGTATGCCAATCTGGTCTACACTTGTTTTGTGGATTTGGAGAAGGCGTATGATCGGGTTCCCCGGGAGATACTGTGGGAGGTGCTGCGAGAGTATGGGGTGTGGGGGTCTCTACTTAGGGCCATCCAATCTCTGTACTCCCAAAGCGAGAGCTGTGTCCGGGTCTTCGGCAGTAAGTCGGACTCATTTCCGGTGAGGATTGGCCTATTGCAGATACAAGCGGCGGAAATGAGTTTCCTCCGGAGGGTGGCTGGCATCTCCCTTAGGGATAGGGTGAGAAGTTCAGCCATTCGTGAGGGACTCGGAGTAGAGCCGCTGCTTCTTTGCGTAGAAAGGAGCCAGTTGAGGTGGTTCGGGCATCTAGTAAGGATGCCACCTGGCCGCCTCCCTAGGGAGGTGTTCCAGGCAAGTCCAGCTCGGCGGAGGCCGCGGGGCAGACCTAGGACCAGGTGGAGGGATTATATCTCCACACTGGCCTGGGAACGCCTTGGAATCCCCCAGTCAGAGCTGGTTAATGTGGCCCGGAAAAGGGAAGTTTGGGATGCCCTGCTGGAACTGCTACCTCCGCGATCCGACCCCGGACAAAGCGGATGAAGATGATGATGATGATGATGGAATAGCAGTTTTGTATT
>JAPMUY010007216.1:27500-40000 GCA_026901105.3 Galaxias olidus
TATAGGACGTTTTTTTTCTTTACGGTAATAAAGTGTGCTTCTGTTTGAAAAAAATAACTAATTATTTTCTGGTTTCCAACCTCGAGTGGGTTTTGTGTTCATGTATTTGTATCATGCGTTATTTGGCATTTATTTACTTTTATTTATGAGTAGAAACACACCGTTTTATTTGAATTTATGAGTACAAACCGTTTTATTTCTGTCCATTTTCAGCCAATCCTCCTCCCGATAAGTGTCTTTATGAGAGGCAGCAACTCCTTGGTGGTCAAAAGTAAGCAGAAAAAAAGCCTTATTTTCCTAATTTATATACAATCATGCTAAAATCACTTTTCTATTTATCTTCGCGATTAAATGTTTTCCCCAGGACTCTTCATTCTGGTGGTAATTATTACTTTTTTCCTGATTTATGCAATAAAAAACTCTCTTCCTTAGGACTCTTTCTCCAGGTGCATTCCTCCCACAGTGTGACTCCAACGGCAAGTACCTCCACCAGCAGTGCCATGGCTCCACCGGCTACTGCTGGTGTGTGGGCCTGTCCAGCGGCCAGGAGATTCCCAACACCAGGACTCCACCTGGAGTAAAGACCGTCGACTGCACACGCCCACCTGGTGAGAGAGCCGATGTTTGATGATTTGGTGTGTGTGTGTGTGTGTGTGTGTGTGTGTGTGTGTGTGTGTGTGTGTGTGTGTGTGTGTGTGTGTGTGTGTCAAAGGAATTAGCAGCCGTCGTTAGAAAGATAGAAACATCTCATATTCAAACTCTTATAAAATCCGTTCCCTTAGTTTACTCTTTGGCGTGTGTTTGTGTTTTGTACCATTTTAAAGTGTCAACCAGGATGAATATTTGATATAGTGTTAAGAAATCGGGCTTTGAAGAAATTCAGCCCATTCCCAGAACATTACAAACAACAACCGCTTGGCTTGTGTTTGTGTGTGTTGTTTTTATAACGACCATTTGCTTGACGCTTTCCGTATTTAAAGCCGCTATAGGCAACTTTTTTGTATTAACGTATCATCAATATCTTTCTACATTTTGCACATTGTAATGTCTATGGGGGAATGAAAACAATCGCCGTTCAGATCAGTCCTCTTGAAGTCTCAATATTCAATATAAAAGTTGTCTGCCGCTGAGCGTGATCTCCCGCGAAACTGTGACCATTTGCTTAATACCTAAAGCAGCTGAAAAAAGTGTTGAAAAAAACACGTTTGAAGCTACTTAGGTTTTATGTGGCAGGTCATTTTGGCGCTCTCTACAGTCTGCTTGCTGTAATTATTTTCCCTAAACGTTGAAAAAAAGACATGCTGAAGCTCGTGGTCACTGCATAGCGCAAGCATGATCAACGACTACTCCCAAATATGGGCATCTCTTCCTGATTTCGAGACACACTTCCTTGTGCAGTTAACAGCCACTGCATACCAACCACTACTGCCGGTGTGTGGATCAACAGAATTGAGTATTGGCAGCACAATGGCTCAGTGGTTAGCACTCACAAGTTGCCTCACTGCAAGAAGTTCCTTGGTCTGCAAGAAGTTGCCTCACTGCAAGAAGTTCCTTGGTCTGTGTGGAGTTTCCATGTTTTCTGTGTTTGTGTGGGTCTCCACCGGGTACTGCGGTTTCCTTCCACCAATAAAAAAAACATGCTCCATCCTCCTGCCAGTGCCCTGACCAGTCACTGCCAATCCAACTGTAGTCACTCTGTGTGTCCTGTGTGTGTGAGCAAGTCTGTCGCAATATATTGGGTGAGCAACTCTGCCGCAAATTTCGCTGCCATGGGATTGTGTTTGATAGCTGTCGGTCCATTCGTTGTTTGTTAATTGGCGACCAATTTGTGTAAAACGCTTTGAGTCTTGAGAAAAGCGCTAAAAACGAATACAATGAATTGCCATTATTATTATTATTATTATTATTATTATTATTATTATTATTATTATTATTATTATTATTAAGATTCTATTTTTTTCCTGACCATTCCAGAACCAGTCCGTCTTCCCCTTACCAAGTGTCAACAGGAGAGAGATCAACTCATGGAGTCAGGATAATTACAAATTACATTTCCTTCCTTTATACATTTTTTTATTTTGTTTATTTTGTTTTGCACATACAAAGAAAAACTGACTTGCCTTGACTCTTCCACGATCTCTTTCTGTCCTGCCTGTCCATTTATCAAACCAGCTTCTCCATTATTTTGTCTTGTACATACAAAGAAAAACTGACAAACCAACTTCTCCACTTTCTAGGAACAATTCGCTAGATGTTAACATCCCTCAGTGTGAGACCAATGGTCAATATGCCCTCCTTCAGTGCCATCACACCAGCCACTACTGCTGGTGTGTGGAGCCCTCTACTGGCCAGGAGGTTCCTTACACCCGGACGCCACCGTGGGACAGATCTGTCAACTGTAGACGACCATCCGGTGAGCCAGCCCATCAGCTTCGCCATGCCATAACAACCATACCATAAGAAGCTCCTTAGCACATGTCTGAGTTTGTACGGGGAGTCTATCAAATCAAATGTAATTGATTATAATTATAATTATATGTAACTACATGTAGCAGATTCATTATGTCCACTATCTCCACTGGCCAGTGATGTAAGAAACATATTGACCTTGAATTCTATGTCTCATTGTTGTCTAGGAGCAATAAATGAGTTCTTAATTTTGTCTCATTTGTGCTCGTTTGTTTCTGACTTCTTGCTCCTAAAGGCCTCTTCGGAGCAATATAAGGGAAGTAAAAGAGAACTTGATTTTGAGACTTGGATGAGCTTTGATTGAGACATAAATATAGGTCATAAATACTTGAGATAGAAACAATTCTGAGGTCTCCTTTACTGCTCAGTTTAAGACAAATGTGAGACTATATGTCACTATTTAGAGAAGTAAGAGACAAAGCTCCAAGTCTCATTTAAGTATCACAAATGTCTAATTTATGTCTAGGTGAAAAAAAGAGACACTAATGAGATCCCTTGTAACCCTGTTTTGAAAGGCGCTATATGAATAAAGTAATTATTATTTTTGTTGTTATTATTATTATTGTTATTGTTATTATTATTATTGTTGTATTTCCCTTTTTTTACAGATAAAAAGAGCTAGATTTTGCTGAATGAAACGTTAAGGAGATGAAGGAAGAGAAAAACACAGCGATCGAGGACAGGAGAAGAGAGAGAGATTGAGAAATTGGTGAAAAGAAAATATGCACTGTATTGTTAACTGGATAGAAATATTAGCAACATAACATTATTGTAACATGTAAAATTATCTTTTTAGCTTCGGTCTCAATGCAGCAAATAATAAAGTTGTGTCGTCATAGTGAGTTGTAGTTTTTTTGTGGTTATTTTATCTCTTAATTAAAGTTGGGATAGTTATACTGAAAGACCTGTTTAGTTATTACAGGGCCCATAATATCAGATTTTGAGATTGAGTTATTTGTTTAGCATTGTTTTATCAACAATTGTGCCAACAACATGGGTACGTAGAAAATGGAAGTCTTTGTAATGGACCAATTACGGATTCATGCTAGTATAAGTAAGGTCAACACCAGCTGCACGTTACTTTCCCTAACCAATAACATAAGTAAGACAATGAATGCTAATGAGCAATGACCGTCAACTCATTACCAGTGGACGTCCACCTCTGAAAACTGCATGTGAGTTGGAAGGGAAGATAGAGGCGCCCTAGAATAATTGGCCTACTAAAAAATATAAAATATTTGGTTGTGTTCAAAGATTTTTTTCCAATGTGCTTCATAGACACCATGGAATCACACAATGACTAATTGTCTTGAAAGATTGTTGACATTATGGGCCATTTAAACGGACTACTTTTAAATACAGATTAAAAACGTACAATGGGGGAAATAAGTATTGAACACATCAATATTTTGTCAAGTAAATATATTTCCAATGAGCCTATTCAAGTGAAATTTGCACTAGACTTTGGTATTAACTCAAACAATCCAGACAAAAAATCTAAACAGTAAAGTCCATATGTAAATAAGCTTATGTGTAATAAAGTAGAATGAAACAGGAAAAAAGTATTGAACACACTCAGAAAAAGCAGTACACCACAGCAAGGAAAGGTAAGGAACCAGTTGAAAACCATAACTAATTAGGAGGCAACTCTGCCTCCAATCTGTGCCAATTAATGTCAGCTGGGTTAGAATATATTGATGGGCCATAAAGGCTTTTTTGTTACCAAGGTGCCACACAACAAACATCTAATGATGGGTAAAAGCAAAGAGCTGTCTCAAGACCTTCGCAACCAGATTGTTGCAAAACATGAAAATAGAATTGGCTACAGATGTATTTCACAACTCCTGAATCTTCCATTGAGCACCAATGGAGGCATTATCCGTAAGTGGAAGCAACATCACTCCACCATCAATCGGCCACGCACAGGAGCTCCTCGCAAGATTTCTGATCAGGTTGTCAGAAGGATAGAAGAGTAGCCAAAGAGCCAAGGACCACTAGGAAAGAGCTCCAGAAAGACTTGGAGGCAGCAGGTACAACTGTGACAGAAAGAACAGTAGGCAATGCACTCCACCGCCATAGCCTCTGTGCACGCTCAGCCCACAAGACTCCACTGCTGAAAAAAAGACATGTTAAAGGTCGTTTAAGGTTTGCCAAACAACATTTGGACAAGCCAATGAACCGCTGGGAGCATGTACTCTGGTCAGATGAGACCAAAATTGAACTTTTTGGCTGTCACACAACACACCATGTTTGGAGGAGAAATGGCACTGCACATCACCCGAATAACACTATACCAACAGTGAAGTTTTGAGGTGGAAGTATCATGGTGTGGGGCTGTTTCTCCTCTCGTGGTGCATGCAAACTTCATATCATTGAAGGAACAATTAATGGAGCCATGTACAGAGAGGTTCTTGAGATGAACCTGCTGCCATCCACCAGGATGCTGAGGATGAGACGTGGGTGGACCTTCCAGCAGGACAACGATCCAAAGCATACAGCAAAGGAAACTCTCAATTGGTTTCAGAGAAAGAAAATCAGCTTGTTGGAATGGCCCAGTCAATCACCTGATTTAAACCCAATCGAACATTTGTGGAAGCATCTGAAGATCCAGATTCACAAGAGGGCCCCCAGCAATCTTCAAGATTTAAACACAATCTGTGGAGGAATTGGCCAAAATCACACCTGAATACTGCGGGAGATTAGTTACTTCATACAGATACTTTTTTCCTGTTTCATTCCACTTTATTTACATATGGACTTTAATCTTCAGATTTTTTTTCTGGATTGTTTGAGTTAATACCAACGTCTGGTGCAAATTTCACTTGAATAGGCTCATTGGAAATACATTTACTGGACAAAATATTGATGTGTTCAATACTTATTTCCCCCATTGTATATGTTCTTTGTTGCATATTAGTGGGAATACTTCATCCCAGGGAGTGTCATTCTTAGCAATTTTATTTTCTCTTATTGTTTTATTTCCTGTTTCTATTAATGGTCTTTGGTTCTCTTCCTTGTAGCCTATGTTTTTCTGCTTGCTTTTTGTAACGCACATTGAATTGCCTCTGTGTATGAACAAATAAAATTTATTTGATTTTGGCCTACCGCATTCGTTCTGTGCTTCAAACACTTTATCAGTCTGTTTTTTTTATATATATATATATATATATAGCTAAGTCAATTTTAAAGCTACATTTAAGTAATATTACAAGTAACTTAAGACAATTTATTGAGATTTCGCATACAATGCTCTCGTCGAGAGATTAGTTTGTTAATAAACAAAGCCCCTAGCAACACTTCGGGGTTGATGACCACATCAATTCGTGGCAATCATATGGAGTCTCATAAGATGTTGATGACTAATTCTGTAGTTGTTCTTTTGTTATTTTTGTGTGCTGTGCAAACATTTTGAGGGGCCGCACATTAAGCAACTTATACAGTACATTGGTATGTCAAGAACGTAGCACAAAATGTTTTTTAACTGGATGGTTGTTTTCAAACTTCCAAATATATAATATTTCATAAAAAGGTGTTAGGTGTCTGGTTACTCATTAAAGATGAGTCGAAGGTAGGATATATACAGGCTACTATTTGTCTAAACATTTAAATATGAATTTTACAGTCACCCTTTGCTTTACTGAAAATCCCGAAGTTAGATAACTTCCAACATTGACAAAGTTCATTATTTGTTGCTATATGTATCTCAATGTTTCAGATATTGGCCACTTTTTAAAACCATGTTTTTTAACCTGAGACTCATTGGCTCATTGTCTGTGAAGAACACGCATTTTCATTAGGCCTAAATTAACACTTTACAACCTCCTACACATATGCGGTGTTTGGAATAGGGTCCACTGGACCCAAGGGCAAGTGTTGGAATTGTAAGGAAAAAGAAGTAGTCCTAAACATGATTCCTCAACCCATCTGATAAGTATTATACATAAATTGTTATGGCTGTATTGTTTTAAGAACCTAATAGAGGCCTGTCACCTAATGTTCAATAGTTATTGCTAGTGGTTAAAGAGACGCGACGCCATGTTGGAGGACCAAATCATTGCTACTAGCTTCAAAAAAGTAACAAGACTTGTAGCTACAGCAGTTGACTAACTGTACAGTTGCCTAGTATTCTCTTTATTCTCGACGTATTTTCTTTCAAATACGAATCGACACCGATACATTTCATCTTGTCTTCAGACCGTTCTCTTTCAAGCGCCGGACTGCCGATAAGTGGTCTTTGGTCTTACGATACTAGACGCAGACATTGTTGCCAGTTTCTATCAGTTGTTTACATAGCAACCGGTATTTGGACCCCCAACATGGCGGACGATGTAAACGTGGGCGTAGGTGACAGGCCTTTATAATGTTGTTGGTTCACCAGATCCGGTAACATTAGATGAGTAGCCTCACAAAAACATGAATACCACATCTAATCTCCTCATATATACAACAATAGGCATATATTTGTAGATCCATATTTGGAATATTGTCTCTTGTCTATTTGAATTTATTTTACTTACTACTCTATTCTCTCACTGTAAGTTATAATTGTATTTGCTTATGACATTCTTTTTTATTAATAAACACAGAATCCAACTAACTCCAGATAGACTCTAGATGGACTATTGTATAATAATAATACAACAATACAATACAACAATACAGTAATATTCAAGTCGAATATTTGTACAGGTATATAACTCAAAGAGGCTAATTAATCCGGACATTTATAATTTTTTTACATTAGTAACAACTTTAATTTAGGAGCACCTTTCTAACAACCCAAGGCCACTTTACACATACAGGAAGCATTGACAAATAAAAATAATTAAAAGAAGTAAGAGACAATCAGAAGAACTCAAAGGCACTCACAGCTTCATTTTGAGGAGTTTTTTATTACTAATAATAATAATAAAAATAATAATAATAATCTTTATTTGTATAGCACATTTCATACAAGTGCAGCTCAATGTGCTTCATATAACAGAGAATGCAAAAAAACAAATCTAAATTTAAACAAATTAAAAAATATGATTTAAAATAGTAAAACTATGATTGTAGAACAGCATAAAATTACAAATTATTTAGTAAACAATAATTATAAAAATAATATAAAAATGAAAACATATAATTAAGTAAAATTGTATTTAATAGAATCCAGCTTAATTGTCACATATCTACCTTTAACTTTTAGCATATTTATGCTTAATGTTTAATTAAAAGACTTATTGAAAAGGTGCGTTTTAAGATCCCTTTTAAAAGCAATGACTGACTTTAGTGCTTTAAAGACCATTCAAATTACCTTGAAATCTATTCTATAGGATACAGGTAGCCAGTGGAGGCCATAGAGAACAGGGGAGATGGGTTCTCTTTTTTTAGTCCCAGTAAGAACTCTAGCTGCCGCATTCTGAACCATTTGAAGTTTTTGAATTGACTTGCTTGGTAAACCTGAGAACAAAGCATTGAAGTAGTCTAAACGACTTGAGATGAAAGCATGCATACATTTTTCTGCATTTTTTTATGATAGAAATGGGCGCACTCTAGATATTTTTACTAGATGAAAAAAGGAGATCTTTCTAATAAGATTTATATGCGATTCAAAGCAAAGCTCTGAGTCAATAATTACACCTAGGTTTCGCGCCTCGCTGGTGCACTGTATATTTAAGAGGCTGGTGCACTGTATATTTAAAATGTCAGGGACTCTAATTAGTTTGTTTTTAGAAAGTTGAGGGTGTAATTTGAGGCAGCACGGTGGCTCGGTGGTTAGCACTGTTGCCTCACAGCAAGAAGGTCCTGGATTCAATCCCCACCTGACCCAAGGGCATTTCTGTGTGGAGTTTGCGTGTTCTCCCCGTGTTCGCGTGGGTTTCCTCTGTGTACTCTGGTTTCCTCCCATAGTCCAAAAACATGCAGGTTAATTGGTGACTCTAAATTGCCCGTGAGTGTGAGTTGTTGTCTGTCCCTATATGTCGGCCCTGTGATAGACTGGCAACCTGTCCAGGGTGTGCCCTGTGTCCGCTGGGATAGGCTCCAGCTCACCCGTGACCCTGTGCAGGATAAGCGGTAAAGCTAATGGATGGAAGGAGGGTGTAATTTGTTGTGAAGTTATGAAGCACTGACTAAAAACTTCTCAACAGAGACAAGTCACTCAAAGTGTTAAGGTACGCCATAGCAAGGTGAAGCCTTTCTCAAGACCACATATTCTTACACAGTAATATTACATTTGGTGTCATACGAATTCTCTTGACGTGCATACATCATTGCAAACGCATTAGGTTTGGTTCAACTCAATGATATTTTTTTATGATTTAACGGCATTCTGTTTTATTAGGAATCATATTACGCAATTGTAGCATTTTACAAACACCTTGCACTTCCTTAGATGTATTACATGGAGACAGAGCGACGCCACAGACCAGCTGGATTCATATCTTCCTCTGCGGTTCTTATCTGATAAGCCCTGGCCTTTCAATCAAGGTCAAGATTGTATCAAATAAAACACATCCAGAAGAACGGATACAAAACAAAAAGTGTTTATCTAATGCAGTGGGCTTAAGGTCAATATACCGTTTTTCTGAGCTAATCTTTTGAAATTAAGACCTAAAAATATTAAAGCACCCTGAGGAACAGACAGGAGACTGAGTTTGTTATCTATCGTGTGTGTGCCTGCGGCCAACTGTCAGGGCCGGGGCTAGGATGCTGTGTCTGGGTTGGTGGGGAGGGAGAGAGAGAGAGAGAGAGAGAGAGAGAGAGAGAGAGAGAGAGAGAGAGAGAGAGAGAGAGAGAGAGAGAGAGAGAGAGAGAGAGAGAGAGAGAGAGAGAGAGAGAGAGAGAGAGAGAGAGAGAGAGAGAGAGAGAGAGAGAGAGAGAGAGAGAGAGAGAGAGAGAGAGAGAGAGAGAGAGAGAGAGAGACCATAAAAAATAAATAGAGACGAGAGACAGAGAGAAAGAGATAATGAGAGAGAGACCATTAGAAAGAAAGAAATAACGAAATAAAGAAAGAAAGAGACAAGAGAGAGAGAGAGCGAGAGAGATAAATAAAGGAAGGTGGGGTTGCACTCTGCCAAAGGGTGATAGTGTCTCTGTCCTTCTACCATTTTGGACCTTTCTTTCCTTTCTTTTGTATATTATTGTTACGAACCGTTGCTGGGTGCCAACAATAATTCATGTATTCTTGGTCAAAATCACTTGTAGAACTTGCAGTTATCGGGTTCAATAATATTACTCTGATTATTTGTTAGATCCCTTCCACTTTTTTCTCTTGAATAGCTAATGCTACTTTGAAATAGCTAGGTTGCTTTAGGAAGATTAACAGTAAAATCACTGTAACGGTTTGTAGCATAAGTGTCCTATTTTTGTTTTTGATGGAATTCATTATCATGCCGAATGAATGCGACAAATGCTACTGTTTTTTTTTGTTTGTTTTTTATATTACAAATTTTGATGAAGATTAAGATAACGTCACACATAGAAAATATGGATTTCTAGGCAAATTATTTACAGTAAGGCTAGCACAAATTCACTGTGTTAGCTTAGCATTTGGTCTAGAATACATTCACTGTTTTAGCTTAGCATTTGGTCTAGAATACATTCCCTGTGTTAGCTTAGCATTTGGTCTAGAATACATTCACTGTGTTAGCTTAGCATTTGGTCTGGAACACATTCATTGTGTTAGTTTAGCATTTGGTCTAGAATACATATGCTGTGTCATTTTAGCATGAGGCTAGAATAAATGCACGGTGTTAGCTTAGCATTTGGTCTAGAATACATTCACTGCGTTACCTTAGCATTTGGTCAAGAATACATTCACTGTGTTAGCTTAGCATAAGGCTAGAATAAGATCACTGTGTTAGCTTAGCATGAGGCAATCCCGCTAATAGATAACCTCTCCTGTGCATGTTTTTTGAAAAAAATGTTTTGATTCATTATGGTTTTCCTACAGAACTATCTTTTCATAGAATTATGTACCATACAACACAGGGACAATACCGTGATGTGTTTTGCCATTTAGTTTTTTGCCAAAGGATATATTAATTCTTGCTAAATTATAGTGGTATTTCTCATTAGTAGTGTGTTATAAAAAAAAAAATCCAAATCCTAATTCTAACATCCTATTTTGAACAAATAATTTTAGACCCTTGGTCTTTGGTTTACAGAGAAGAAATCTTAAAAGACCTTGAGCCTAGATATGTCTTCAATACGGTTTTGGTTCTTTTGTGTGGGTGTGTATGGGAGTGTGCATTGCTTTTAAGGCTATGTGCTTCCAAAAGTCAGTTCAAAGGCCACGATAACTGAATGTGAAAAAATAATAATGGTTTTCATTGCATTACTTTGTGTTGGGCATTGGGGGGGTTACAGATATGGGTAGGTGCTATTAGCAGACATGTCTTGTAGGAGACGGCCATTATCCAAACGCGACTGACAATGGATTTACAGGGGCAATTTAGGGTTAAGTGCCTTAGGGCATGCTAGTGGTGGTGGTGTTCCCATGTGGGGCTTGAACTCTTGACCATTTTGGTCAACAGGAAGCAGTTGTACTACTAGGCCACCCACTACCCCACGTTAAACCTTCCGTTGAAGAGAAACGTGGCACGGTAACATGGCCCTGTCACTGACGTCATGGATACGCCCACTTTTACATCGTCCGCCATGTTGGGCGTCCAAATACTGGTTGTTACGTAAACAACAGAAAGAAACTGGCAACAATGTCTTCGTCTAGTATCAGTCGCTCATTGGCAACTGAGAGAGAAATATATGAAAACAAGATACAAGTCTTGTTACTTTTTTGCAGCTAGTTGCACAGATTTGGTCCTCCAACATGGCGTCGTGTCTCTGTTACCACTAGCAACAACGTCTGAGGCGTTCGGTGACAGGCCTGTATTCTTTCACCTAGTTTTATGTTGACACACATGCAGACATCCCAACGTATCAACACCAATGATATTTGGGTTTATAGAAGTGATTGTGTTAAGGACGTCTCTCCATAGCTATCAGGACCGTTTTAATCTGGTTAGCGCTAGTGTTCGCAACCTTGGTGTGACCTATGACCTTCCTGACAACGCCTCTGCCTGACACACTGTGTCCTTTTCGTTGAGATATCATTTCGAGCATGCATTTATAAAAGCATATAAAACCATAGTAGACCTTCTCTTTGGTCTCAAAGTCTTGGTTGCCTGACTAGAGACGATTTCCTGTCTTGTAGGTGTCCTTTATTCTATCTAGTTTTATTTTTTATTTTAATCCTTGTGAGTGATTGTTTTCTTTAATTGAACCAGTTTTACTGACTGTGTTACCTGGATGGGTGCAAGAGATTTCTCCAATTGACGAAAGCCGCCTCTACAACTCATAGGAAACTCATAGTTTTCTGAAGGTGAGTGTAAGATAGCAAGGAGTAAAGTAAAGAGGTTTTGAAGAAAATGTTTTATTTTTGTTGTTGTTTTATTCAAGCACCTGTTAGATTGCATGAGTTTTCAAATATTTAAATTGTAGGCTAAACTGGGTTACTAGTGGAGTTAGTAATAGTTAATAACATTAATGATTTGAATCTGAAGCGTTCCCCTTCGAAACCATGCAGCTCTTTCCTCCAGCATGACAAATGACACATACGTTTTGTGCGCAAGGAACTATAGGCTTTAAATAAACGCGTTTCATTTTTTTTACATATGACTAAGTTAAAGTGTATTTAAAACTTTACAGAATTATCGATGGACTAGAAATGAACTACAAAATAAATAATAAATTAATTTAAACGTCAGTAAAATTTGTTGAAATCCTGTATTATATATAGAGATCCTTTGTCCTCATCCTCTCCTCTGTACTTCCTAATGTTTCCACAAAGAGGAACCTTTTTGTGGTGGTAGTATACTTCAACATTTAATATTGAATGCCGCATGAGTTACTTTTCATTGATTGCTATAACCATAGAGATGGAACAGTGTAACCATAGCGATAGAACCGTGTGTAATATTCAGTATTCTGTTCTAGGAGAGGTTTGGTATCATCATGAAGTTCCTGCTGCTCTGTGCTGCGATGTT
>JAPMUY010007216.1:45000-55087 GCA_026901105.3 Galaxias olidus
GTCTGTAGCCAAAATATTGATGTGTTCAATACTTATTTTCCCCATTGTATGTCGCCGTGGTTACGAGGGTAAACATCAGCGCGCAAAAAACATTCCGCATCCTCCTACCAGTGCCCTGACCAGTCACTGCCAATTTACCTGGAGTCGGTCTGTGTGTCCTACGTGTGTGAGCAAGACGTAATATGTTGGGTGAGCAAGTCTGGCGCAAATTGGCTGCCTTGGTATCACTCAGACTGAGTGTTGTGTTTGATAGCTGTCGGTCCACTCGTTGTTCGTTCTGTGGTATTAATTGGCGACCACATTGTGTAAAGTGCTTTGAGTATCTAGAAAAGCGCAAAAAAATAAATAAAATGTATAATAATAATAATAATTTATTATTATTATTACACTTTGGCCGCATACGTCCCAGCCCTAACTTGTACCATGATACATTTCCTTGTTTTCTTTCTCGTTATGTTTGTCCGTATGCATGCAATAAATATTTGCAGCATCTTCTTAATTTCCAGTACACATTAACTGCTTTTTATACATTTATTTTATGCATTGCTTTGGTACTCCCTGCCAAATGATCTCAGGCAAAGATCATCAGTTTCCTATTTTAAATCACTTCTTAAAACTCACTTGTATCATCAAGCTTTCTCTTAACTGCTGCCTTTTCTTTTGGTTTTCAGTTATTTGTATTACCTGATTATACTGTGTGATTTTAGTGTGTCTTCATTATATTCTATTTTTTCACAGTTATTTTTATTGTATAGCACCTTGTCACATAGGACATTGTCTAGAAAGTGTTTCATAAAAAATTATTGTTACAGTCAGGTATTTCCTATTTGGGGTACCCCACCTCTCGCCCTGTGTCAGCTGGGATAGGCTCCATAAGCGATATAGCTATTGGATGGATGGATGGATTGTTTATTTGTCTCGTTATGAGTGTGTGTATATGCATGCGAAGTAGATTTGTATCAACTTCCTCATTTCACGTACACACACACTAATAGAGGTCTGTAACCAAACGTTTCAGACGTTGTTGCTAGTGGTAACAGAGACGCGACGCCATGTTGGAGGACCAAATCTGTGCTACTAGCTACAAAAAAGTAACGAGACTTGTAGCTACAGCAGTAGGCCAACTGTACAGTTGCCGACGTAATCTCTTTATTCTCGACGTATTTTCTTTAACAAATACAGATCATATTCTTATCAAAATAAACCAGTGCTTGTAATCAATCACATTCTTAGCACAATTATAAATTAGGCACTTTTGACCCCACCCTGTTCCAATTTCAGTTCAAAAAAAGTTTAACACAAGAGTCCTCTCACCTAACGTTTAATATGTTGTTGCTAGTGATAACAAAGACACGACACCATGTTGGAGGACCAAATCTGTACTACTAGATGTAAAACAGTAAGTAACAAGACTTGTAGCTACAGCAGCAGGCTAACTATACAGTTGCCGACGTATTCTCTTATTCTCGACGTATTTTCTTTCAAGTACGGATCGACATCGATACATTTTATCTTGTCCTGTATATTTGTGTGTGTGTGTGTGTGTGTGTGTGTTACTAGTTTCTTTTCAGTTGTTTACAGCATTCTGTGTGTGTGTGTGTGTGTGTGTGATCAACATGTGTGTGTGTGTGTGTGTAAAATTTCCATATATTGTAAAGTGTGTGTGTGTGTGTGTGTGGAATGTGTGTGTTTGTATCCATTTTTCAGGGACAGTCCCTCCTCCACTCAAGTGTGATTTGCATGGGGAGCATGGCTTCCAACGGTGTATCTTGTGTGTGTGTGTGTGTGTGACAAAAGACAGTTTTATGATCGATAGGTGTTATCTACCTATCTTTCTTTCTATCCATCCCTCCATCGGTGCGTCCAACCATCCCTCCATCCCTCCATCCATCCCTCCATCCATCCCTCCATCCATCTCTCTAACTAGTTTTCACTCCACAGAACAATTCCCTTCGGCATGTATTTACCTGTTTGTGAAGAAAACGGCTGGTTCAAAAAGCAACAATGCCTTGAGGACCATGAAACCTGCTGGTGTGTGGACCCCACTTGCGGAGTGGAAATTCTTAACACAAGAAACAACCCTGGGAGCAAGCCGATCAACTGTGTAAAGCCAGCTGGTGAGCAGACAGCAGTGTGTGTGTGTGTGTGTGTGTGTGTGTGTGTGTGTGTGTGTGTGTGTGTGTGTGTGTGTGTGTGTGTGTCATTAGTGTGTTCGTGAGGTGTTCATCTCAATATTAAATAAGGAGTTGGAGTTCCTAGAGACGCGTTTCCCAAAAAAAAGGTTTGGCCAACACAAGAAATGTCTTGGTAAGGTCATAACTTCTATTTTCCAAATAAGGCCGTTTAGAATTCAAGCTGGTAGCATTAAAGTACCACCACAAGGGGGAGATGTTCCCTCAGAAATGTAATCTAATGCATAAACTAGTGTCATTGGCTTGTCTAGACCAGCGTTTCCCAACCAGTGTGCCGTCAGACATCAACCAGAGTGCCGTGGAACTTGGGGGAAAGTCACATTTGGGAACGATAAACAAATCTTGTGTATTAAGTTTGGTTCAGTTATGCCTCAAAATGAATATGTTTATGCCAGTGTGCCGTGGGTTGGAAAAGGCTGGGAAACGTTGACCTAGAGAGTGTCTCATGCTAAAGGTGCCATTATACTTCAAGCGAAAGTGAAATAGTTCTCTTTCTCCGAATGTAAACGAACAAAAATCAGCAAAGCGACGTCGCTTTGGTTGTTTGTTCGCCTGGAACTGCGCAGCCCATTTTGTCTAGCTCGGCGAACGCGGCAAAAGTGAACAGCGCCCTGCTGCTTTAGTCTCGGCCTATTCAGTAATTTAGTAAACACTAAAATGATACAATGTCAGATGCATTGGCTGAAACTTCATTCCAAAATCTGTCTGTGTGTGTTAGTGAGTACGTGGGTGGTTTTTTGAGTCATACGTGTGTATGTGGGGATTTGAAGAAGTCGATTTTTGAATAAATGGGTATCCAGTGCAGCAAACATTGCAATTGAACATCACTTTCATTTTGTTTAGTGTGTGTGTGTGTGTGTGTGTGTGTGTGTGTGTGTGTGTGTGTGTAGAATAGATTTGTAACAACTTCCTCATTTCCTTTACACAAATTGCAGGCACAGTCCCTCCCCTCACCAAGTGTCAAGAGGAGAGAAAGCAATATCATAGCTTGAAAGGGTAAGTAGACGATGTTTAATGATCGGTATCTCTCTCTTTACCGCTCCGTTCATCCCTCCATCTGTCTGTCCATCCATCCATCTACCTAACTAGTTTTCCCTCTGCAGGAAAACTTCCAAAGGCTCGTATTCACCTGAATGTGACAAGAACGGCCAGTACAGACCCCAGCAATGCACGGATGACCATGAGACCTGCTGGTCTGTTGACCCCTCTACCGGAGAGGAAATTCCCAACACAAGGAAAACGCCTGGGAGCAAGCCGATCGACTGTGAAATGCCAGCTGGTGAGCAGACTGCTGAGTTTGTGTGTCTGTGTGTATTAGTGGGTACATGGGTGGTTGAGTCATTAGTGTGTGTGTGTGTGTGTGTGTGTGTGTGTGTGTGTGTGTGTGTGTGTGTCTGTGTGTGTCTGTGTGTTCGTGGGTACTTGGGTGGTTGAGTCAGTAGTTTGGGGATTTGATTCACCCCACAGAGTGTGTCTTTATGTCTGTGTTAGTGAGGGTAGAGGTGTAATAATTTCTTTGTCATAGGCATGTACTAGAGAAGTCCTTTGTTCACCCAAATGAAATGTATTTATTATTTATTATTTTAAGAACACCAAGATAATAGCAATAGCAAGTACAAAAGTCACTCATATGGTATATTAGGTGCTAAAAGTATATATCTTCTTTATAATCAAGTATGTGTAATCAACGTTAACGGCAATTTAAGTAATTATACCAATTGCATGTTAGTTTTTGTTAACAAGGAGAGTTAGAGATATCAGAAGAGACAGACACTGAGTGTTTCTGAGGCAGAGTTCAACTGTGTAGAAGGCCCCAGTGTGTGAAGTGTAAACAAGAACTCTAACCAATAGAGGCCTGGCACTGACGTCATGGATACGCCCACTTGCCATGTTGAGGATCCAAATTCCGGTTGCTATGTAAACAACTGAAAGAAACTCCCCCAACATGGCGGACGATGTGAAAGTGGGCGTATCCATGACAGTGGCAGGCCTCTATTGACAATTTCGTAAATATATAGGAGGTAGAAAATAAATTGTTGCTAGCTCTTCCATCGAAAAAGACACAACCCTCACCAATGAATCAAGCGAACGATTAAAAAAACTTTACCCGTTTGTGATCTTTTTATGTTTTTTTTTATCATATACCAATGTTGTACTGTACACATATTGTCATTTAGCGTTTCACAATCAAACAGCAGTGTCAAACGAATTGGGACAATTTTCTCTCAATTGTGTCATTCCTGAATTTAAAAAAACTACAGCCATTTCCAGCCAGGGGAAGAGCCTTTTCTGTACAGTGAATTAACAGTATAAATGGTCAGAAAAATACGGGAACCTTTCTTACATTGATCCTGTGACCTAAACTTGTTCAATATACTTACTTAATTTGACCTAAACAACAACATAAATAATTTTATAAAATGTGCGAATTATCTCTTTCAAGTATTGCGTTATTGATTCATTTATTTATTTGTATTGTTTGTTTACAAGTTTAGCTGTGTATAAAGGCTGTAGCCTTCTCATTCAAACTGTGTTTTTCTCTCTGCCCTGTTTTCAGAAGCAGGCCAACTTACTAAGTGTGAACTGCTGAGAAGAAGAATGAGAAGTTTAAGTTGGTAAAATATATTTTTTTCTCTTCACAAAACTTTTTTGAGGGGGGGGGTTCTGTCTGTTTGTCTGTCTCTCAGTCTGTTGATCATTAATATTTTAGCAGCATGATGGCTCAGTGGTTAGCACTGGTGCCTCACAGCAAGAAGGTCCTGCGTTCAAACCCCACCTGACCCAATGGCCTTTCTGTGTGGAGTTTGCATGTTCTCCCTGTGTTTGCGTGGGTTTCCTCCCACCATCAAAAAACGCGCTCCATTTCCCTACCACTGCCCTGACTAGTCATTGCTAATTCACCTGGAGTCGGTCTGTGTGTCCTATGTCCTAAGCAAGTCTGTCATGTAATATGTTGGGTGAGCAAGTCCGGCACAAATTGGCTTCCATGGTATCACTCAGACTGAGTGTTGTGTTTAATAGCTGTCCATTTGTTGTTCGTTATGTGTAATTAATTGCCGACCAATTTGTGTGAGGCGCTTTGAGTCTTCAGAAAAGCGCTAAAAACGAAATAAAATGAAAATGAATTAATAATCCATTCATTTGTTTTCTAATTTTATTGAATTTTTGTTTTTTGTTTTACCTAGGAGAGCTTCATCTGGGCAGTACGTTCCCCAGTGTGACTCTGATGGGATGTTCACACTAAAGCAGTGCACAGACCCCGTCGGCTGTTGGTGTGTGGATCCCTATTGTGGCAGGGAGATTAAAAACACCCGAACTCTGCCAGGGGACAAGCCTGTGAACTGTACACTAGCCAGTGAGTTGACTGACAGATTCTGTGTGTTTGTTCTTAGGTATGGATATTAGAATGCAAGCTAAAGTAGGGAATATATATTCAATGTTGTCATCCTTTTCTGTAATGTTAATTTCTTGCTCGGTCTAAAAAAATCAGGGTGCTTAACATCCAGAAACTTGAATTTGTGCATGAAATATATTTTAAAAATATATCTTTCTAATTTTAAAAGAAAACGCATGAAATCTCCCCTATCCATTTTCAGAATCAAACCGTCCACTGACTAAATGTCAACAGGAGAAGGAGAATAAAAAAACGTGAATATAATAATATAATTGCTTTACCTAATTTGTTTCTTTTGTCATCTGTTATTTATTCATCTTTTTGCACATACCATATATATAAACGAAATAAAGAATATGTCTTTATTTCCTTATTATCTGTTTGTCTGTGGATTCATCCATTAATCTAAAGGCCTAATGAATTAATATTACATGCATCCAGGGACCGTAATCCTAACACATTCATACCTGAGTGTGACTACAAGGGCCAGTACAACCCAAAGCAGTGTTCAGCCTCCACCCACATCTGCTGGTGTGTGGACGTCTTGAATGGCGTAGAGGTTGACAACACCCGAACCCGAATGCCAGGGGACAAGCTTGACTGTGTGCCTCCAAAAGGTGTGTTTGTGTGTGTGGGAGTGTTTGTGTGTGTGTGTGTGTGTGGGGGGAGGGGGGTGTGTTGTGTGTGTGTGTGACCTTTTAAAAAATAGTGGCTTCAATTTTGGCATCAGTTTTTGTAACTTAGTAAATTTAGTAAAATGTAATTTAGTAAAATAAAGAATTTAGTCTCGGGACGCTTTTTTAAATTCTTATAAGTAATACATTTGTGATGTTTTTCAAATTTCCTATGAAAACACAAGAATAACTTTGTCTTTTTTCAGATCCGAAACACCCTCCACTGACTAAGTGTCAAAAGGACAGGCAGGAACTCCTTGGTCCAAATGGGTAAGTAGGAACTTCTTTCTTTCTCTCTTCTTTCTTTCTTTCTCTCTTTCTTTCTTCTGTTATTATAATTTTTTTTAATATGTCAAAAATCCCCCAGATGTTCCACTATACTTCCATCTGTTGTCTCTTGTTACATTCATCTGATCATCTATAAATCTAATTATCAGATCATATTTAATCACCCGATCATCTGTATATTTAATCACCTAACATCCACTCTCCAGGGAAGCTTATCCCGACATGTTCGTTCCTGAGTGTGACTCCAATGGACAGTACAACCCAAAGCAATGCTTTTACTTCACTGGCGTATGCTGGTGTGTGAACCCTTCAACTGGCGAAAAGATTAAAAACAGCCAAACTCCACCAGGGGGCAAGCCTATTGAGTGTGCACTACCAGCCGGTGAGTTGATTTACTGACTGTGTGTTATTAGGTATGGATATTAGAATGTGCATGTGACACAATGCTTTCTATGACATAATGTTCTCAGTGACATAATGTTCTCAGAAAACATTATGTCATAGAAAGCATAATGTCAATGACATGTTTTCTATGACATAATGTTTTCTATGACAATGTTTTCTATGACACAATGTTTTCTATGACATAATGCTTTCTATGACATGTTTTCTATGAAACAATGCTTTCTATGACATAATGTTCTCTATGACATCATGCTTTCTATGACATCATGCTTTCTATGACAATGTTTTCTGTGACACAATGCTTTCTATAACAGAATGCTTTCAATGACATAAGGTTCTCTATGAGATAATTCTTTCTATGACAATGTTCTCTATGACATAATGTTTTCTATGACATAATGCTTTCTATGACATGTTTTCTATGAAACAATGCTTTCTATGACATAATGTTCTCTATGACATCATGCTTTCTATGACATAATGTTCTCTGTGACAGAATGCTTTCAATGACATAAAGTTCTCTATGAGATAATGCTTTCTATGACATAATGTTCTCTATGACATAATGCTTTCAATGACTTATAGTTCTCTATGACATAATGCTTTCTATGACATAATGTTTTCTATGTTTTCTAATTTTGTCATTGTTTTCTGTGAAGGCAGTTTCTGGCTTGGCTAAAAACATAGGGCACTTTGGCTCCAGAAACATCCTTTAGTACACATAATAGATTTGTTTGTATACCTTTTGAATTTGACCTGAAAACACACAAATTCCTTTGTCCATTTTCAGATCCAGAAAGTCCTTCACTCTCTAGGTGCCAACAGGAGAGGGAGAAAGCCAATGGTCCAAAGGGGTAATCATGATTATTTAACTTTATGGAGCTTCAGCTAACTTCCGGCAGATAACTCGAAGTCTGTGCGCGGCTGACTTTAGCATCATACAGCGCGTGCAACACACTGATCACTTACCTGTTCACAATCAAATATCACATCGATGGGGGGGGGGGGGGGGGGAATATTTATATGACCTGATGTCAAAGATAGGTTCTGTGCTTGTTCAATGAGGGGATAGGAAATCTTCCCACCTCCACCCCAACTGCCACCTCGGGTCTGCTAATATATTCTGCTAATATGGTCAGCTAATAGGGTCAGCTAATGTGTTCTGCTAATGTGTTCCAGGGGGGATTGATGTGTGTGTGCTTTGGAATGGTGTCCCGGATATGTACCGCAGGGAGCTTCAATATGTTACAGACCCAACCATGCCTAAACCGGCGTCTATTAACGTTCAATAAATGATTTAAGACGGAAGAGTTTCGTCGTCGTTATTTTTTTTTTTTTTTAACAGAAGTAAAAAGTTCTGTCCGACATTTTGCCCCTATATTTCCTTCTGTCCTGTATCAGTCTGTCCATCTATCCTTCTAATCATCTAACATTTACTACACAGGGTCGCTCCTCCAGGTGCATTCGTCCCCCAGTGTGACTCCGATGACCTGTACACCCCTCAGCAGTGCCATGGCTCCACTGGCTACTGCTGGTGTGTGGATGTTTTCAGTGGTGAGGAGATTCCCAACACCCGCACTCCACCTGGGACCAAGCGCAGTGATTGTACACTATCAAACGGTGAGTTGATGTCCGATTGTGTTTGTGTTCGGTTATAGGTATGGATGTTTTATTCGGCAATCGAAGCTCTCTCTCTCTCCCCTGCTCTCCCTCTCTCTCTCTCCCCTGCTCTCCCTCTCTCCCCTGCTCTCCCTCTCTCTCTCTCCCCTGCTCTCCCTCTCTCTCTCTCCCCTGCTCTCCCTCTCTCTCTTTCCCCTCATTCCTGCTCTGAGCCCAGACACGCAAACCACAAAGTAACGCAGATAATATGAAAAAAATAAAATAAAACTACTTAAAATGATGTCCTTGTAAGAAGCGTTAGTTAACATGTATGTTACGTCCCCCCTTAGTCGGTGTCCGTAATTTGTGTATGTGTAATTGTATTTTATGTAGTATGTATGTGTATGTTTTTGTGGAATTGTATTTTATGTAGTGTGTATGTGTATGTGGAATTGTATTTTATGTTGTGTGTATGTGGAATTGTATTTTATGTCGTGTGTATGTGGAATTGTATTTTATGTAGTGTGTATGTGTCTGTGGAATTGTATTTTATGTAGTGTGTATGTGAAATAGTATTTTATGTAGTGCGTATGTGGAATAGTATTTTATGTAGTGCGTATGGGGAATAGTATTTTATGTAGTGTGTATGTGGAATTGTCTTCCCTTCTGTTTTCCACTTCGCAATTCCCTACATTCAGGTGTGCCTTCGGCTTCCATTGGTTCCCTCCCCCTCACACACCATCTGGCGACCAATCAGGGGTTTGGACCGTCTCCTTCAAAACCATTCCCGCATATGCTAGCAGTCTCATCAGAGCGAGATAGATTCAGATCCTGTGCTTGTTAGTTGCTAGCAATCTCATCAGCGCGAGATAGATTCAAATTCAGATAGATTCAGATCCTGTGTTTTTTAGTTGCTAGAAGTCTCATCAGAGCCAGATAGATTCAGATCCTGTGTTTGTTAGTTACTAGCAGTCTCATCAGAGCGAGATAGATTAAGATTGAGATAGATTCAAATCCTGTGTTTGTTGGTTGCTAGCTGTTGCTAGCTGTCTCATCAGAGCAAGATAGATTCAGTGCGAAGGCTGATGTGTGGGTAACTGTGCTGGTGCTAACCAAAAACTGCAGCAATCCGCAGTTTTACTTGTTATTTATTGTGTGTGTGTGTGTGTGTGTGTTTGTGTGTGTGTGTGGTCTCCTGCAGACAGGAATATAAACAGAACACGTAAGAAATATGAAACAAAATCACAAGGCATAGGTTGTAGGCACTAGGCGAATCAGGTGCTGTTACATACAATGGCCAAGAGGTGGCAGACCGCTAATGGGTAACGTGCATGGAAACAATGTGTGACCGAAACTTTGGCGCCGGTAGAGACAAAGGCTCTCACTGCAGCTATAGTTCTAGTGTGGCGAGCCAAACCCAACATACAAAATAATAAGGCACGTCATCATTACTGACGGTAAAGCAAGCATCCACTCGAATAATCCCAATTAAACATGAAAGAGAAACAATAACACGAGAGAGGCATGTGGGGATG
>JAPMUY010007220.1:0-2500 GCA_026901105.3 Galaxias olidus
GGCAACGCTGGCCTATGGGAGAGATGGCGTACGGGAGGCCATTTAAAGGCCTGGGCTGCAATGTGGCGGGGGCTGTAGTGTAACAGGGGGGGGGGGGGGGGGCGAGTGTTCATGTATCCTCTGCACACACACCTCACCACACCGGCCACACACACACACAATGCCGCAACTATAGGAGCCTCCCGTCACCGGGACTCCTCGCTGGGGGGACAAGACGGGACGAGGGGGTCAAACAGGGCCTAAACCAGAGCCCCTGCAGGGTTGGAGGGTCGCTTTGTGACCCCCTTCACGGTCCTTTAGGACGGTTCATTGTTTATTGTGACGCAAAATGTAGCAGCTCATTCCACCTCTCCGATCGTCACAAATCCACACAGAGCGCTCACATGGCTCAGCTAGGAGTCCCTTTGATGGGTGAAGGGGGTGTGTGTGTGTGTGTGTGTGTGTGTGTGTGTGTGTGTGTCCATGTGAGAATGTGTGTGTGTGTGTGTGTGTGTGTGTGTGTGTGTGTGTGTCTGTGTGTCACTCTGACACCAAACACTAACGACTAATTATGCTATTTACAATCACAAGAGATCGCTTTTCTACGACAATGGTCAAGCTACTGCTGATATGAGTTACCATCTAGAGAGGAAACGACCAGAGACAAAAGAGGTACAGAGAAAAAAGGAGAATAGGAAGGAAGGAAGGAAGGAAGGAAGGAAGGAAGGAAGGGGGACTGAAAAAGGCAATCCCTCTGAGAAATGCTGAAAGTTTCCCAGAAGTTGGGAGGGTAAATAATGGAGTGAATGTTAGTCTGAAGAGATCAGGTGGAGGGCAGGTGCAAAGAGGGAGAGAGAGAAGGAACGAGGCAGGTGGAGACAAACTGCAAGGAGAAAGAATGAGTGAGAGTGGGGGGCAGATAGGAAGAGAGAGGGAGAGAGACTGAAAATGGGAGTCAGAGGGGACAGAGAGGGTAAAACGTGTATTTCTAAGAAGAGTGTTCCAGGGAATGATAGAGGGAGCGTGTGGGGGGTGTAAAGGAGTCCGCACCAGAGTGTGAAAAGTTTTGAGGGAGGAAGAAAGAGGGATGGGGGGGGGGGGTACAGGGGAGGTTGGAGCAAGGGGACTGGCAAACACACGTATCTCCACATGAATAAGCACAAACACATATATGATCCAAGCAAAGATACTCTGAAACACACACACACACACACAGACACACACACACACACACACACACAAACACACACACACACGGGGCCGGGGGGAAACTGGGGCAGAGGTTATTGTGAGTTGCTCTGAACCGACATGGCTTTGTTGTGTGTGGGGGGGGGGACGGACGGACTGCAGAGCCACACAGACAGGCAGCAGGAAAAGAGGGGTGAGAAAAAAGAGTGTGAAAACACTTTAAAGTGGTGGTGGGGTGTTTGAAAAATGGACACGTGGAGCTTAGAAGTGGAGGAGGTCAGAACAGAGATATTGTCTGGTGTCCTGGTGAGAAGCATATCTTAGAAATGAGAGACCAACAATTCAAAAAGAAATAGAAAAAGAAAAGGATGAAAAAGAAGAAAGATGAGAGCAAAAAAAAGAAAAAAAAAGAAAGAGAGTCTAAAATGAGAAAAATTCAGACCTGTTTTATCTATCAAACCCAAGCTTAAGGGGGTGGGGCGGGGGGAAGTGACATCATGAATCCCGCCCATCCACATCCCCCCTAAACAGGAAGGAAGGGTTCTTACTAGAGACGGGTCTTCTGTCTCTGCCCCCGGGGATTGTGAAAAGGCCTGAGCGTCCAATGGGAGGTCTTGATCATCGTCCTCTTCCTGGTCAGGCTCCTCCCCCAGGGAGGGGAAGACAGACAGCCCGCCCACCTCGTCCTCCACCATGCCATCCAGGCTGTCTGTCAGAGCAGCTAGGAGAGCTGCGTTCTCATCTTCTGTCTGTAGGGTGCGGCCGGGAGAAAGAGAGAGAGGGGGGGGGTGTCAGAACAGTACCATCACAACCATGACAACGATACTCATCGGTGATTGGCTGATTTTGGTTACATGATTGGTAATAGGTCAAAAATTGGCAAAATACTAGTTAAAGCTAACTCAAAACATTTGTTTCGGGTGGGCATTTTAGCTCTCACTAACGTAACATGTCACAGAGATATGGAATACAGAGCATGCACCATTTTGTCAAACAACTGACTGTGTGTTTTGAGGACACCATCCTTAGAAGTTGTCTTTTTGAGTGTAACTTTACGACATAGAAGTGTAGTTCTGCAAAAACATATCAAAAACTCCCATCGGTGTCAGCCTTAAACATGTTTTAATCAGAAGCAAGGACAGCACTGTGACATTGAACTGTGTGTGTGTGTGTGTGTGTGTGTGTGTGTGTGTGTGTGTGTGTGTGTGTGTGTGTGTGTGTGTGTGTGTGCGTGTGTGAACACGGCTGTTCCTTTGAACTCAAACACCAGAGTGGTGAGCCTGTTGTTTTCATGGCCGCCATCTTGCTATGAGCACTGTCTGGTGGAGTGCTG
>JAPMUY010007220.1:20000-22500 GCA_026901105.3 Galaxias olidus
CCCTCTGTCTCTCTCTACCTCTCCCTCTGTCTCCCTCTCTCTCTCCTGTCTCCCTCTCTCTCTCTCTCTCTCTCTCTCTCTCTCTCTCTCTCTCTCTCTCTCTCTCTCTCTCTCTCTCTGTCTCTCTCTCTCTCTCTCTCTCTCTCTCTCTCTCTCTCTCTCTCTCTCTCCCTCTGTCTCTCTCTCTACCTCTCCCTCTGTCTCTCTCTCTCTACCTCTCCCTCTCTCTAATTCAGGAGCAGACTTTATAACAGGGAGCTTTCTCTAAGTGCTCTCATCACCATCTAAGAGAAGCAGCGTTTAAACCTCATTCCTTAGCGTGTACAGTAATGAGCGTTTGGTACAGTGACGAGCTTATATAGTTACATTGAGAGTGGCAGCTTCCTGGAGAGCAGAAAGGCTGTTGCATGGTCTATGTCTGTCCCCCCGTCTCTACCCCCCTCACCCAAAGCTACTGGCCTGGAAATAAACACAACTTCTCTTCTACGCTGTCACTCCAGGCCGCAAATGCATGCATGTCTGTGAGTGTGTCTGTGGTGGTGGTGGTGGGGGGGGGGCGTGTGTGTGGGGGTGTGTGTGTGTGTGTGTGTGTGTGTGTGTGTGTGTGTGTGTGTGTGTGTGTGTGTGTGCGCATCAGCACCCTCTCACTGCTGACACTCCACTGCTGACACGCACGCAGAAGTGGCACACACAGACACACTCACACACACACACACACACACACACACACACACACACTCACACACACACACACACACACACAGACACACACACACACACACACACACACACACACACACACACACACACACACACACACACACACACACACACACACACACACACACACACACACACACACACACACACACACACACACACACACACACACACATGTGTGTGTGTGTGTGTGTGTGTGTGTGTGTGTGTGTAGTATATATAAAACATAAAACACACACTTACTAACACACACTCACACTCACACACACACACACAAACAAACAGCTTGGAGATGACAACTGTGTCAACGGTGACAGAGAGCCTGTCGGCTTGAGCTTGTGTGTGTGTGTGTGTGTGTGTGTGTGTGTGTGTGTGTGTGTGTGTGTGTGTTTCAGAGAGAGAGAGAGAGAGAGAGAGAGAGAGAGAGAGAATGATTTATATCAGGACAGAGAGAGAGGGACACAGAGACGGAGAGAAAGAGAGAGAGAGAGAGAGAGAGAGAAAGAAAAGAGCAAAGGGAGGAAGAGAGAGAGGGAAACAATAGAGGTCAAAACGCTAGCGTTAAAAGACACGTCACTAAACCAGTCAGCCAAGCATCATCCAACCCCCCCCCCCCCCCACACACACACACACACACACACACACGTACACACACACACGTACACACACGTACACACACACACACACACACACACACACACACACACACACACCGCACACACACGCACACACACACACACACACACACACACACACACACACACACACACACACATACACACACACACGTACACACACGTACACACACACGCGCGCGCGCGCAGCGGCCGGTTTCACACCCTGGTTGCCAGCGTTAGTTACCTGGCTTTATAAACAAACTAAAACAGCAGACTCCTCCAGGCCGACCTATGAAACATTTCACACTCCGGTTTCAAAGCCCCTCAGAGCACTGGATTCGGTTGCCATGGCGCCGTAACGTCAGGTGGGAGGCGCGACAGGTAAACGGTCGCTGGAAGAACAAAAGGCCGCGCTTAGCAACCCTCGTCCCCGCCCCCGCGCCTCTCTCTCGGCTCAGACCTGGGGGAAGCCTAAATAATTGAGTCTGGCTAGGACACCTGAGGGGGGTCAACACAGGCAGCTCTGCCCCCCCACGCAAAGCATCCCTTCCCTGGGTTGCAGCGCTGCACCAGCTACCCCCTCGCTCCTTGGCGGGTGGAGGAGACCTGAGGCCGTTGCTAAGCGCGGGGGCTACCTGGCGCCACGGCATGGCACCTTGTTACCGTGGCGATACGGACGCCACGGAGACAATAGAAAAGCGCTCTGTCAATCAACTGCCAATAGACGAAAGCTAGAACAACCTGTGTTACACACACACACACACACACACACACACACACACACACACACATTTAGAAACTAAGAGAATGCTATGTCGATACGTTGACTACAGCCTAGAGAGGTTACTTAGAAAATGTGTTTTTTTCCTGGAGGTTGGGAGGAATATCCAAAATGCATCACTTACAATATGATTTATGGATCATAACTCGTAACAAACAACCGTGTGTGTGTGTGTGTGTGTGTTTAATTTCTACAACGAGACACTGCTGTCCTTACATGACGCAATCCCGCACCCCATGCCAACACACACACACACACACTCACAGACACACTCACACTCACAGACACACTCACACACACAGACACACTCACACACACAGACACACTCACACACACAGACACACTCACACACACAGACACACTCGCACACACAGACACACTC
>JAPMUY010007221.1:5000-7500 GCA_026901105.3 Galaxias olidus
CACAAACACACACACATGCGCGCGCGTGCACACAAACATACACACACAAACACACGCACACACACTCACACACAGAGAGCAACTGCTGCCGTCATGCCCTGCCCCGACACCACAGCGTTTCCTCTGGGTCAAGGGTCACTGGGTGCGGCCTCTTTGACCTCACGCCAAACCCTCTGAGCCCAAACCCAAAGTGAAACCCGCCGCGCTGCAGCGCTGACGTGTGAAGCCATCCCTCTTCCTGTCCATGTCTTACTCTGTGGTGAGAGACGGCGGCTCCGTGGCGTGGTAAACGCGACTAGGCCCTCGGTAGGCGCGTCTAAGCCCTGCACGGAAGCTCCTGAGCCTCTAAGATGGACGTCCGCCAGCCTCCGTTCTCTCTGGCTCCTCGTTGCATGACCTCAATTATCCGTGTGTAATCCTGGTCCCCCACAACCCCCCCCCCCCCCCCCCCCCCCCCCGGGCTCGAGATTGCTGTGTCGGCTGCCCTCGTCACTCCACTGTCAGCAGTTGTCCTCGACATCTATTTTTGCTTTTTGCTCTATTTTTAAATGTGTTGAGCAGCACAGCAGCATGGGGACAAAGGCACCTGGTCGTTACAGAGCTTTAAGGGCTCAGGGCTCTGTTTTCATCATGGCTCTCTTTATGTCTTTACCGCTTCATGTCTCAGTCCTGACTCACGTTCTTTCTTTTCTCCTCTTGTTTTAATGCTCTCTTTATCCACACTTTCTCTCCTTCCACCCCCCCCTCTCTCCTTCTCTCTCTCTCTCTCTCGCTCTCTTTACCCCTCTCTCTCTCTCTCTCTCTCTCTCTCTCTCTCTCTCTCCCTCTCTCTCTCTCTCTCTCTCTCTCTCTCTCTCTCTCTCCTTCTCTTTCTCCTCCTCTCCACCCCTTTCTCTCTCTCTCTCTCTCTCTCTCTCTCTCTCTCTGTCTCTCTCTCTCTCTCTCTCTCTCTCTCTCTCTCTCTCTCTCTGTCTCTCTCTCTCTCTCTCTCTCTCTCTCTCTCTAGTTAATTGTCTTACTTTCACCTGGTCCCTCGTTTCTCTCCTTTTAAACGCTGTAACGTCAAACCTGGCACCAGGCGGCGTTAAGTGATTCCATGCATATGAAATAAATGTATATTCTAGTAATAGGCATTACAAATGCGTTCTTTCACCATTACTTCTTCTTTGAGAGGAAGGAAAAGAGACATTCCGCCACCGCCGAGCTAATAGGAATATTAGCCATATATTCCCAACGAGCTCGGAGTTTTTACGCGTGGCCCAGACATCAAGCTGTCCATGGTGTCGACAACGCCATTAAAACTCCAGCCGTGATCCAGGGTCGGAGCGCAGCGTCGGCAACGAGCGGTTTCCGAGCAGCGAGAGAGAGAGACAGTGTGTTGCTGCCCACATGCTGAACCGCTACACCTCAGCTCCTCTGTGAAGTCGTAGAGAAATATGCGTTCCCCTTCTGAAATATGACTTTAGCATATTTCTGCAGTCCGGCACCGTAAAAGAGAACGGCCAGCTGCACACGGTACAGCCCACCATGGAGAGGAGTGCCACTCTCTCAAAACGTCTCTCGCCATGGAAACCCATTCAGAAGTGTTCGGTGTCCCTCGATCCGTTCCACCACAGGACTCCAGTGATCGAGTGCACTGGGGTGTTCCTCTGCCATGTGGGCCGTAATCCCAGCCGGAACGGGGGGCTGGTGCCAGCGTTGACCTGGGCCTGTCACAGCTAATGGAGCTCCGTGGCTCTCAGACTCAGGAAAACGTTTTGGTCTCCTCTCTTTGCCTGTAAGGGCCACTCTGCCTACAAAGCCCGGCCTGTGTCTCTCACAACCTGAATAATGCAAGAGGAGATCCCCCAGCTCTTTACCTGTGTCTGCTTCCCCTGTCGACCGCGCGCACACACACACACACACACACTCACAGACACAGACACACACAGACACACAGCACAAACACACACACACACACACACACACACACACAGACACACACACAGACACACAGCACAAACACACACACACAGCACAAACACATGAGTGGGCGCATATACACACACACACACACACACACACGCACACAGCACAAACACATGAGTGGGCGCACACACACACACACTCACACACACACACACACACATGAGTGGGCACACAGACACACACACGCACACATTACCGTCCAGCAAATACATAGCAGTACATATGCACAAGCATAAACACACTCAAGCACAAGAAAAAACACACACACAATCTCCCGCGCTTGCAGAATATCGACAGCCCCCCCCTCACCCCTCCCCCACCCCACCACCTCCACCATTTGCCATAAAGAAGCCCATAGCCGTAAATTGCAGAATCAAGTCAAACAATGAACGCAATGAAAATCAAAGCGCACAGATCATTCAGCGCTGGCTGGGGCTTAATGCAGAGCGTTGCCTGCTAGATGGAGCACTGCCCGGTCGATCAATACTCCCATGCCTTCCCTGGACAGAGCGCTGAACTTATCTTACATTTG
>JAPMUY010007221.1:10000-15000 GCA_026901105.3 Galaxias olidus
CAGTGTGTCAGAGAGAGAGAGAGAGAGAGAGAGAGAGAGAGAGAGAGAGAGAGCATAGGACAAATACAAAATTATTTGAAACATGTAAGTTAGACGGTCTCATGATGAACTGTATGCTAGCTTTACAAAGTGTTACAAAGTGTTCCACATGGGTATGTACATGACAATGGTATGTGCCGGTCGCTGCACCACCACTGACTACAATATTTCCAGGCCTGGAGAGAGGAGCAGCACAACCCCCCCCCTCCCCTTGGTGCGCAGTCCACACCTGCTCAATTTCCCAGCATGCTTATCACCCAGGACGAGGTGCAAATGGGGCCCGGTGCCACAAAAAACAACAGTGGGAGATTTCCACCGGCTCAGCCATGACAGGGTTTAGGCTGTTGAGTTTATCCACTGGGCAGGTCCCTGGAGACCCCCCCCTCCTCCAGGTCACATACTTGGTACATCCCAGGGATTTAGACGCACATATCAGGGTCGCTTTGTCAACAGGTATAGCTTCCATATCTTTATGTAATGTGTGAGTTAGCCAGGCGGAGTATCATGGATGGATTGAATATCATGGACTCGTGAAACTGCGTTGTACAAAGGCTGTGGCCTGTATCATTCAGTAGGGCGTATGCTTCTGTCTCTTTGCTGGGTGATATTTGATCAGTAACGATACTAATCTGCAGTTTATCAGGCCGTGTGTGACCTCCGGCTTATTAGTGATTCCAGTTGACATTTGGTCACATCTCCTCACTCGTCTCGGGGTCGGTGTAACCCAGGCTAAGCCGGCCACCAAAGGTCAAAGTCCGCGCGGCCTGCCCACTCTCCTGCGACGCTATCGCACGCAAAGAAAAGGAAGAACACATAAATAAAAGCAGTGGCGAAGTGTTTGTTCAAAACACAAATGGCCTCAGCTTCAGGTCTGGGAATGTTTCTGTCTCCATGGCGATTGAGCAGGTGTTTCGTTCCGCGGTGGGCCAGATGCCGACACTAGGCCCTGTAAAGGCAGACCCACCAGACAGACAGTCAGACAGACAGACAGACAGACAGACAGACAGACAGACACATTGAAGTCGACTTCAAAACTCCCCTGCGGTCCAAGGCGACAATATTTATTCACAGCCAGAAACAAAAAAAGACGAAAGGGAGAAAAAGAAAGAGAGAGAGAAGAAAAGAAAGAAAGAGAGAGAGGGAGAAGAATAGAGAGAAAAGTAGGGAGGGGGGCTAGAAAAAGACAGATTTGTTAGGTGCCTAGATTTTATGTAAATGTCATTTGAGGAGCATGAATTTGCCGTCTGTGTGTGTACGTGTGCGTGTGCGTGTGTGCGTGCATGTGCACGTGTGTGTGTGTGTGTGTTTGGTTCTCCCCTCCGCAGCAACAATAATGTTATTCGCTCCATTCATTAGGAGTACTGAAGGAGATTCTATTAATCTGTTCATTAGGCCACATCAAAAATAGAGCTACTTATTAAAATCAGACCCAGCTGTGTACGCTTGTTAAGGACGCCATTCCCCCCCCCCCCCCTACGCTTTACAATGCTCCTGGCGCTCAACCAAACACGCTACGGCAGGAAAGAAAAAAAAAAGAGGAGAGGAGGAAGGGGGGAGAGGGAGAAGAGGGGTTAGCAGGGGGTTCGATTACATTTGGTCGTTTTGAGTGCGGACCATTACCGCCACCAGTCTTAGTGCTAGCAGGGGCGGTTGAATAAACATTACTTTTGGGTGCCGCGAACACACCAATTCCAGTTCATTTACATTTGGCCCTTAAAAGAAATGAGGAAATGTTATTTTGGTCAATCACTGTTATTATTTCCTCTGATGCCCGCTAGTCTTCCTTCATACCCTGGTATGCACTGCTTTCACTAATCTCTCTCTCTCTCTCTCTCTCTCTCTCTCTTTCTCTCTCTCTCTCTCTCTCTCTGGCTCTCTCTCTCTCTCTCTCTCTCTCTCTCTCTCTCTGGCTCTCTCTCTCTCTCTCTCTCTCGCTCTCTCTCGCTCTCTCTCTCTAGAAATTCACATTCATCTTTTTGGTTTTTTTTGCCAGTGGTTTTGAACAAAAGCTTAGGGCTAAGTAATTGATCTGAGCATTGATTCCTCCCGGCCATGCGGCCATAAAGGTGTTAAATTAAATTGGTTTCTTGGCGGATATGTATTTTTCATGGCGGATGCTGCCAGAAGTTCGTGCCCGAAAAGAACTCTTTTGATTATATTAAAATATTGAAAGGAGCCTATGGTAAGATAAAGGTCTTTAACGTGGTGTGTGTGTGTGTGTGTGTGTGTGTCTGTGTGTGAAAGTAGTTTGGACTGTTCTCGTGGTACATAACACATTTCGAAGGGAGGAGAGGTTGCTTTTCCCCAAACCTAGTTCTTACAAGCTAAGCGAATGGTTTTTCATGAGCTCAGGGATCCGCTGAGAGGCTGGTAGTCTATCAGAGGTTACGTAAGTATGCCGAGGCTAGACTGCAGGTAACTAAGGACACTATATTACGCATGCATGTCATTTGTTGCTTATAAGAATCCAAAAGTTTTGCTAAATATCCATCCCAGGAGCTTGGCAGTCTGCTGGGGGAAGTTCCCGGAGATTGTTAGTGACAGCGCTTCTTGAGTGTTTCAATGTTGACGCTTAGGAGCGTTTTGCTTTAATCACGTCTGAGAGGGAGAGAGAGAGAGAGAGAGAGCATGCCATAAAAGGGTTAATTAACAGCCAGCGGTTTGTCCCTTACGCTAGCTACACCTCCAGCCTCCTGAAAAGGAGCCGCGCCACCAGAAGAAAGCACTTTATGGCCCTGATTGTGCCCAGCAAACGCTCATTGATCTTTATGGGGTCGTGAAGAAATCATGCCACGCACGATAGCAGTCAGCCGTTGGCAAATTGCCCATGTTGTCCTAATAAAACCAGGTGCAATACTGTCTTTACTGATATCACACAAGTGGACTACAAAACCCATAAAACCTTGTGATAAGACCCGTAGTCATTATGCATGAGGCCACTGTAGTTTGCGAGCGGCTTGCCAGAGGGCTTGTGGGGAGTCAGGCCCCGCTCCCTGACAGAGCAAAGGAAAAGGCTGTCAGGGAAACAGGCCGTCTCAATGGCACTTAACCAAACCCATCTCTGTCTCTCTCTCTCTCTCTCTCTCTCTCTCTCTCTCTCTCTCTCTCTCTGTCTCTCTCTGTCTCTCCCTCTCTCTCTCTCTCTCTCTCTCTCTCTCTCTCTCTCTCTCTCTCTCTCTCTCTCTCTCTCTCTCTCTCTCTCTCTCTCTCTCTCTCTCTCTCTCTCTCTCTCTCTCTCTCTCTCTCTCTCTCTCTCTCTCTCTCTCTCTCTTAGTCTCTCTCTCTCTGTCCTGACCCCCGCCTGTCCATTCATGCTGTCTGTCAGCGTCCCCTATGTCAGCCAGTCAGGGAGTCTCCTCCTCACACTCTCTTCTCGTCCCCTTTTGATGACCCGGGCCCCCCGTAATAGACAGGCCTTCCGGGCAGGCAGCGTGAGGACAGCTCTTTGATGAGGACCCCGACACTCCTCAGCACAGCTAACACAACTGAGTCGGAAGCGGTGTGTGTGTGTGTGTGTGTGTGTGTGTGTGTGTGTGTGTGTGTGTAGGGTGTGTGTGTAGTATGTGTACGGTGTGTGTGTGTAGGGTGTGTGTGTAGTGTGTGTACGGTGTGTGTGTGTGTGTGTGTTACAAATCCCTTTCACTTTCTCCTTCTGTCTGTCACTGCTTCCCCTCTCTCCCAGTGTCTTTTCTTTCTTTCTTTCTTTCTTTCTTTCTTTCTTTCTTTCTTTCTTTCTTTCTTTCTTTCTTTCTTTCTTTCTTTCTTTCTTTCTTTCTTTCTTTCGTTCTTTCTCCTTGTCCTTCTCCTTTTCTCTGGCTTTCTCTTCCAGTCTTTAGCTCTGCAGACAGGAGGAGAGGGAGAGAGAGGAGGAGGAGAGGGAGAGGGCGGAGAGAGGGAGGTGGAGGGGGATACAGATGGGTTACAGACGTTCACTCCTCTCTCGCCTCCCTCGCCCTCAGATGATTTTAATGACGCCATTTGAATTTTGCTCTTGTCCGTCGCCTACGGTGACCAGCACTGATGGAAGAGAAAGCGGAGGTAGAGAGAGCGGGGGAGGAGGAGGAGGAGGAGGAGGAAGAAGAGAAATGGGACAAACGAAGGAGTCCAGCGGATCTCCAGAAGTTGTGGATAAGGAAGTTGTGGATAAGGAAGTTGTAGATAAGGTCACCAGTAGCTTTGCAGTGGTTTGACATATCTGTGTTGATCAAAGAAGAATGGAAGATGGCCGTGGTTAAAAAGATCAAAACATTCCTCATAAAAATATGGGCCCTCTCCATACTTACGATATTCATACTTGTACATCCCATTTATGTATTCCATTTATATAGGGCGTGTATGTTTTCTGTATGGAACACTTTACATTTTACAGAACAGGTGACAGACCTACAGAACATGCCATGGCACGAAATGGTGTTAAATAGAGCGTATACTTTCGGTACGTTACAGTCGTAAACTGCGTTTGTGTTTGGTTTGTATGTAAATGTGTCCTTTCCCTCAGGAGGTACATGGGGGTTTAGACAGTGTTCCATTGGCCCCTGTCAGGCTGAGCGCTTTGGGATATCTTTGTGATAACCCACACTGGGGTTATGTCTCCCCATTAGTTCAACAGCCGGCCAGCAAGACACAATAAGCGCCGATAAAGCTGGGCTTGGGCTAGAGGTCCTCTGGTGTCAGTCCAGGTGATTAAGTGAAGACGCGAGAAGAGAAAGAAAGACAAAAAACGATTGAAAAGAGTAAACAAAGATAGTGTGTACTTTGAGGAGATACGTAGCATTCCTTTGGTGGGACGAGCAGCTCCCACCTCGCTGGCTGTACTTTGTCACAGCCTGAGCGACGGATCGATCCGCGTTCTTCCTGAACAGGCTCATCCACGGAACGTTTCCCAGCACAGCAAACTGGGAGGGAGCGTTTCCCAGCGCAGCAAACTGGGTCTCATTGTGTCTGATAACACAGGGATTACA
>JAPMUY010007221.1:17500-20000 GCA_026901105.3 Galaxias olidus
AGAGAGAGAGAGAGAGAGAGAGAGAGAGAGAGAGAGAGAGAGAGAGAGAGAGAGAGAGTGAGAGAGAGAGAGAGAGAGAGAGAGAGAGAGAGAGAGAGAGAGAGAGTGAGAGAGAGAGAGAGAGAGAGAGACAAGGAGGAAGAGAGAGAGACACGGGGAGGTCATGTGAGGATGATAAGCGGGGAAGCAACGCAGCGCTAACACACACACACACACACACACACGCACACGCGCACGCGCACGCGCACACACACACACAGTCACTCACACACACACACACACACACACACACACACACACACACATAGACACACACGCACACAGACACATACACAAAAACAGACACACACACACACACACACACACACACACACCGAGTCACAGACAGACATACACAGAGTCACTCACATCAATGCGCAACACACAGACACACATGCACCAAACAAGCAAATAGTCACTCATACACACACAGACACACACACACACACACACTCAGTCACAGAGAGCATCCAGCTTCCTTGCCTCCCACGTCCAGGGCAGCGAGCCGATGGCAGATAAGCAGCCGGACCAAACAGCGCTCTCTGTTGCTCCGAGTTTGATTTGCCAGAGGGAGGGAGAAAGGGATGGAAGGAGGAAGAAGAGAGAGAGAAGCGGGGGGGGTTACATGAATGAGGGATGAAGGGAGAGCAGGGTAGTCGAGGGATGCGTAGGACTGCCGTCTCGTTTGCATATTTTGGTTAATGAACAGCTGGTGTTGGCGGGTGGGGGGGGGGGTTTCGGAGGTTGAAGGGGGGAGACTTCGTTATCTCTCATTATTCTCTACAAGGCCAGGGGTGACAGCGGTGCCCTGCCGTGTTTCTGAGCGCTACGCTAGGCTACGCTACCCATCACTTAATAAACACCGGATCGCCTAGCAAAACACTGTCGAATCATCACCTCCACAAAACAAACTACCTCAAGATCATGATGAACTACTGTTAATATTCTGATGAGGTGTTGTAACACGAATAAAATCCAACCAATGCTGAGTTTTTCTTTTTACTGCTGCATTTCAAACTTGTATAAATCAAAAATACAAAGTTGATGTAGAGTTGTCTCACACAGTTAGATTGGTCAAGCACTGCAGGCGAGGGAGAGGGAGATCGCCGACCAATCACAGCGGTCGCTATGCTCGAGCCGATGCGTTTACAGTCAAACATACAGCCGTTATACGTTTACAGTCAAACATACAGCCTTTATACGTTTACAGTCAAACATACAGCCTTTGTACGTTTACAGTCAAACATACAGCCTTTATGCGTTTACAGTCAAACCTACAGCCTTTACACGTTTACAGTCAAACATACAGCCTTTATACGTTTACAGTCAAACATACAGCCTTTATACGTTTACAGTCAAACATATAGCCTTTACACGTTTACAGTCAAACATACAGCCTTTGTACGTTTACAGTCAAACATACAGCCTTTATACGTTTACAGTCAAACATACAGCCTTTGTACGTTTACAGTCAAACATACAGCCTTTATACGTTTACAGTCAAACATACAGCCTTTATATGTTTACAGTCAAACAAACAGCCTTTACACGTTTACAGTCTAACATACAGCCTTTATAAATTTACAGTCAAACATACAGTCTTTTGGTCCTGTTTGGCATACTCGCTCCATCGTCTCCTTTGGATCAAAGTCGGGGGCTGGGACTGCTCAGCGTGCAAGCGAGACGTCGGAGCGGCACAGCCCACCATGAATGAACAATCGAGGTCTTTGCTTTTCCCCCCTGCTTTGATAGTCTGATAAACGTGACAGCATCGTATAAATAAGTCCAATGTTTCAGCAGGCCTTCCTGACAGCTGATTATTCACTGTCTAACAAGTACATCTCAAAGAAGTGGCTGGCGTAGATCAGACAAGTCCCGACGTCGTATTTTTTTTTTTTTAAGCCGGCATTGTGTTTCCCTTTATAATAAACCCCGGGCCCATTCTCCTGATGTCCTGTTTATCTGCGTGAGGTGATCCCCTTCATAATGGCTTTGGTTGGGACTGGAGTCCATAGTCCCTCCACCGCCTCTGGGCTGTAATAAAGCCCCATTGATTGATTGATTGATGGCCAGGCTGTCATTGTGGTGATGGACAGGGGTGCTGAAGGGTCGTTACGGTTCTTCTTTAGCCTCCGAGCCAATGACCTAAGGCATTAGCAGCCTCACTCCTATCCTTAACTGAACTTATTTCATGCACAGTTGATTTTATGTAAATTGATTGACACCTCCGAAGGGGGCGAGTGTTTTTTTTTTTCTTTTTCGCCTAGGCCTCATTCTCTCTGCGTCGGAACACTTAGCACTTAAAGCGAAGCGAGCAGAGTTTAAAAGATGGTAAGGGAAAAAGGTGGATGAAAAAAAATAAAAAAACGACAGAAGAGAGGAGTGAAAAAATAATAATAAGGGGAATCCTCTCAGACGAGAGGGTATGAGAAAAGAAAAGAAGAAAAAAAAGATTCCACTC
>JAPMUY010007221.1:30000-32500 GCA_026901105.3 Galaxias olidus
TTGCGGTTACTGTCTTATCGACCAGCGAGGGGGGTGTGTGTGATTTAGCGCCCGGCTCCACCCTAAGAGAGCAGCCCTCCACACCCACAGCCTCCTATTAGGTCCTACCGCTTTCCTTTGGCTATTGATGGATCAACATTAACAGTTACAAGCCGCTACAGAAAATCAATGCTCAACTTTTATTACCGGCTGCATAAGTCCGGGGGGGGGGGGGGGGCCGGGGGGGCCGGGGGGGCCGGGGTGGTGGGGAGGGGGGCACCCGGCAGTGGTGTACTTAGCAGTCTGGGAGAGGTGCGGGCGGGCGGGCGGGCGGTGCCGACACATCACGTGTTTTTCTCAGTGATTTCTGCCTTGGAAGTTTCAATGTTCAGTACGGAGGGCTTCCAGAGGCCAGCGCTAGTAGAAATAGACAGCACACACGCTGCCCGTCAGACAGAGTGAACCTGTGTACTGTGAGGACGTGGAGGCACATAATAGTAGCACATGCCCACCCAGACACACAGATAGCCTCCTCCGTAGCACATGATCATACACACACACACATGCCCACCCAGACACACAGATAGCCTCCTCCGTTATTTTGGACCCTTTGCACTTTTTGTTTTGACCATTTTTTTGTATACCATATTTCCGTTTGTCTGTTCCTCTCCCTGCTACAGCAGAGCTCTCAGATTTCCCGCTCCTGGAAAAAGCATGTAAATGAATATAAATAACAGGACCTTTTCCCAAGCCCAAACTGTCCATCATCGGAATGAACCAGGAAGTGTTTTGAGTCGGCGAGCGTAGGCAAAGCAGCGCAGCCCCAACCGGTGAGCACAGGGGTCGCTGAAACATTGATGAGGGCCGGCGGTGCGGGGATCGTCTAGTACGTCCTGCAGGGACAAACAGGCCCCCCCCTCTCTCCTCACCCCACTCTGCTTCTCCCGATCAATGGAGCTCCAGTTCATTACACTCTCACACAGGCATCCACCATTGGCCCCCTTTTCTTTTTCTTCTTCATTGGTAGTGCTACACCCCACTGGTGGGCCGCGGCATGTTTACGTGACTCTGTGTGTGTGTGTGTGTGTGTGTGTTTGTATGTGTGTGTTTGTGTGTGTGTGTGTGTGTGTGTGTGTGTGTGTGTGTGTGTGTGTGTGTGTATGTGTGTGTGTGTGTGTGTGTGTGTGTGTGTGTGTGTGTGTGTGTGTGTGTGTGTGTGTGTGTGTGTGTGTGTGTGTGTGTGAAGCTGGGAGGTGTCCTGCGGGGTTATAGCTCGCGGTGTGTTTCCTATGTGCAGATTGAGTATATATATATATACTGTATATATTTATATATATATATATGTGTGTGTGTGTGGTGTGAGGCTAATGTGTTGACTGTGTGGGCCCCTGCTCCACGCCTCCTCTCCACCAATTAGAGAGGGAGGTTTGCTTTTTACAGGGAGCGTCCTGGACACCCTCGGGGCGCCATGGAGAACAGGTTTAGCCCCGTTAGGGGAGAACATACCTACAACGGATTGTTGTGACTATGGTGGACTGTGGTGAAACCCATGAATTGTTTTGGTCAATATTACCATTGTTAGTAAATTGTTTTATATAAATATTCAATTGCGTAGATACTTTTTATATGATATGAAAACCTTTACAGTAATATTTTTATCAATAATTTCTCCCTACAGCATAAAATACTAAGGGACTATGTGTTTTTATAAGTAAAAAAGAGATAGGGAAAAAACATGGAAAGGGAAAGAGAGAGAGAGAGAGAGAGAGAGAAAGAGAGAGAGAGAGAGAGAAAGAGAGAAAGAGACTGAGAGTAGAGAAAGAGAGGGGAGAGGAAGAGAGAGAGAGCGAGTAGAGAAAGAGAGGGGAGAGAGAAAGAGAGAGAGAGAGAGAGAGAGTAGTAAAAGAGAGAAAGAATGAGGGAACTAGAGGGTAAGAGAGAGGGACCCCATAGTTAAAGAGAGAAAGAGAGAGAGAGAGACGTAGAGTGGAGAAAGGGAGAGTAAGAATCAGAGAGAGAGGAGGGGGGTGGTGGTAGAAAGAGAGAGATAGAGAGAGAGATAGAGAGAGAGGGGGGGGCGAGCGAGAGAGAGAGAGAGTGAGAGAGAGAAAGATAGAGAGACAGGGGGGGGGGCGGGTAAAGAGAGAGTGAGATAGAGGGGGGAACGAGAGAGAGAAAGATAGAGAGACAGGGGGGGTGGTAGAGAGAGAAAGATAGAGAGACAGAGGGGAGGAAGAGCCACTGCCGACTGTCAGCATGTGTATTGATCAGACCTTATCTAAACATTACACACAAGCACAGATAAGGAGTTACACAAGCGCTACATACAGACCTGTCATTTCTCCATCGATTTCTGCTGCCCCAGCCATCTATAAAGCTGTCCTTGTCACACACACACACACACACACACACACACACACACACACACACACACACACACACACACACACACACACACACACACACAAACACACTTACACACAGAGACTAACCCACACTGACTAACACACAATCACACATA
>JAPMUY010007221.1:37500-40000 GCA_026901105.3 Galaxias olidus
GTGGATTTAAATACATCTCCCCTCCACTCCAGACCCAGGCCGCGGCGCCTTCCAGCTAGCATTAGCAGCAGCAGGAGAGGAGGGTCTGGTGGTGGGTCTGGTTCCTCGTGGTTAGCCTTCCAGCTAGCATTAGCAGCAGCAGGAGAGGAGGGTCTGGTGGTGGGTCTGGTTCCTAGTGGTTAGCCTTCCAGCTAGCATTAACAGCAGCAGGAGAGGAGGGTCTGGTGGTGGGTCTGGTTCCTAGTGGTTAGCCTTCCAGCTAGCATTAGCAGCAGGAGGAGAGGAGGGTCCGGTGGTGGGTCTGGTTCCTTGTGGTTAGCCTTCCAGCTAGCATTAGCAGCAGGAGGAGAGGAGGGTCTGGTGGTGGGTCTGGTTCCTCGTGGTTAGCCTTCCAGCTAGCATTAGCAGCAGCAGGAGAGGAGGGTCTGGTGGTGGGTCTGGTTGCTCGAGCTTAGCCTTCCAGCTAGCATTTGCAGCAGGAAGAGAGGAGGGTCCGGTGGTGGGTCTGGTTCCTCGTGGCGCCTTCCAGCTAGCATTAGCAGCAGGAGGAGAGGAGGGTCTGGTGGTGGGTCTGGTTGCTCGCTGCTCCTCTCCTCTTGTTTATTTGGTCAGACCTAAGGCACTTTTCTCGTCCTCTCAGCGTTTCGCCGTGTCCACCTGTCCTTGGGCGTCAGAACCGGCTCCGACGGTACCTGCTTAGCGTAACAAACAGCCACCAAGCCCCGGCTTACGTCTGATTTAATATATCCCCAACTGGAGCGCTCCATGTTCTCATTCTCTATCATAGCCGCGCCGCGCTGGCCCCAAGCGGAGAACGGGGTTGGGGGTTGGGGGTGGGGCGGGGGGGGGGGGGGTGGTTCGACTAGGACAGCAACAAATTGAGCTCTCCTCCTGCCTTCATTCAAAAGCCTGTCCCTACTAGCTCGTCAGCACGCCAATCAGCTGGCTCGTTCTAAGGAAGCAGGAGCTGCAGGGGTTAGAGGGCGGCGGTTGTTAAGCGTTGCTCGTGTCACCTCATATTTTCACCCGGGCACAGCTTCAGTTTATGAGTCTAACGATACGGGCTAGTGTACTGCGTTAGAGTTAGGGGCTCCCTGTTTAAGCTAGCTGGAGATAACCCTTCGTGCTGTGTCACTTTAAATCACAAACAAGAGTGCTATTGGTCTTTAAAGTTCACCTCAGGTCAAAGTCTGTCCACTCTAGCCCTCATTGTTATGCAGAAGCAGGGTTTCAAATCAGGATTTGTAATCCATCAAGATCTTAATTTGATTTAGAAAAAAAAACAGCTGACCTTTGAACCAAAAAAAACCCAGTTGTCCCAGTTGTAGCTTTGAACCGTAGTAACCTTAAAAAGCCAGACATGTCAGTCAGTGAGACAGCTACTGGAAGCAGTGTGCACGTATCAAGCCTCGCATCTAGGTCACTAATTCAACTATACAATACTGACATAACTGATTTAACTATACAATACTGACATATCTGATTTAACTATACAACACTGATATAACTGATATAACTGATTTAACTATACAATACTGATATAACTGAGATAACTGATTTAACTATACAATACCGATATAACTGATTTAACTATACAATACTGATATAACTGATTTACAGTAACTATACAACACTGATATAACTGATATAACTGATTTACAGTAACTATACAACACTGATATAACTGATATAACTGATTTAACTATACAATACTGATATAACTGATTTAACTATACAATACTGAGATAACTGATTTAACTATACAATACTGATATAACTGATTTAACTATACAACACTGATATAACTGATATAACAAATGTAACTATACAATACTGATATAATTGATTTAACTTGCTGCTGATATTTAACTATTTACGGATATAACTATATACTGACAGTACACTGATATATAACTATATGCTGATATAAATACATTGATATATTTACAGTACAATACAGTACAACAGTAGATACAGTACAACTTCATACTGATATAACTATATACTGGTATATAACTATATACTAATATAACTGTATACTGATATTTAACAGTATACTGATATATAACTATACCCTGATATAAATATACTGATACACAATATAACTACATACTGATGTACCTATATATTGATATATTTATATATTGATATAGAACAACTCTCCTGTAGTAACACTTCTAACTCAGTGATACTGCGCTTCCTGGCGTCCTTTGTGCCTCTTTACCAGACATCGTGAAAGAAACAACCTTTTCTTTTCTGCTTAGAAGGACCAGGAGAAAAACACGCGCACATGAAATCAATGATTGGTGTCAGCGTGTTAAATAATTTGTCATCGTTTTATTGAGTTTTAAAACGATCAGCGTGTTACAACAGCGCACCGCCATAAAATGTGTTGTAGGACATTGCCTCAGATGTACACAATCATCAGTGCCTCTACTGAGTTGACTCAGATGTACACAATCATCAGTGCCTCTACTGAGTTGACTGTGGGGCCATTGGC
>JAPMUY010007221.1:45000-52500 GCA_026901105.3 Galaxias olidus
AAAATAATAAAAAACAATACTGTGCACCTGTATTTTAGTTTTTTTACATAATAGTGCAAATAGATATATTTTCTAACTAAATATATATCACTAAACACATGGTGCGACGCCTTGGCAGAGCTAGTTCAGGCAGGAAACTCAGACACAGCATTTATCCACGTCACATCAATCAACCAGTCGCATACGCTAAATAGTTTAAACACGGTCTACTTAACTGCAGTTCACTCATCACACTGGCTCCTACAATAACTGCTCACTGCTGCACCACACTATGCACCTGTTCTTCCTGCTGCTCACCTCCACCCCAGCTTCCACCTATTCAGGGTCTGTTGCTCATTATCCGATGGGGGATTCTGCAGATATCTGCTCCCTACCAATGGTTGATTATTTAGTGTTCGTATAAGACCCTGTATGTATAAGGGGAAGCAATCAGAGCAGCAGACCCTTGACGCCATACTCCAATGTATTCATTGCAGCAGCTGTTAGCCTGACCCTTGACTGCACATATGTATATCTTTTTTATATCTTTTTTATCTTTTTTTATATCATTTCATACTGCACTTTGTAAATTATGTTATTTAAACACTGCTAAAAGCACTTCTGGTTGAGTATTACCATGTGACATGCGCAATGACAATAAAGTTGAATCTGAAACTGTTAAACCTATCGTAAGTTGACCTGACTGAACTGTATTTCCTGTTTGTCTCTTCCTCCTCTTCTTCTTCTTCTTCTTCTACTTCCTGCCGGGCAGACGTGAAGAACCTGGAGAACCTCCACCTGGTGGAGAGCGTCCAGGAGCAGGTGAACGCCGCGCTGCTGGACTACGTCATGTGCAACTACCCCCAGCACACGGACAAGTTTGGCCAGCTGCTGCTGAGGCTGCCGGAGATCCGCGCCATCAGCCTGCAGGCCGAGGAGTACCTCTACTACAAGCACCTCAACGGGGACGTGCCCTGCAACAACCTCCTCATTGAGATGCTGCACGCCAAGAGAGCCTAGGGCACCAGGACTACCACACCCACCATGCAACGGCCACGGAGGCGGAGTCTGGGCCCTTCAGGCTCCGCCCCGTGCAAATGCTGACGTTAAAACGCACACACACACACACACACACACACACACACACAAACACACACATACCCCTCCCAGGGTTGAAACTGTGTTGCTCTGGGGGGCGGGGGAGGGGAGGGGTACAGTCCTCATCTTTCATTTTTTGATATGTGGACCGTCGTTGTGACTACCTGTCAGAGCACGGACGTGTGTGTATCACGCCATCCAGTCTGTTATGAACACACACTCACAATGAATCCCTTTACTCAAAGTCAGACCGGAGTCTGAATACGCCAGTGAGGTCTGTCCAAGAGGCTCAGAGCTCAGAGACGAGATAGGAAGACTGTAGGCTGTGACTCTCTCACACACACACACATACACACACACACACACTATCAGAGCGAGGCAAAGACTGGCAGACTGTGACTCCCGTACAAACACAAACCATGGGTACTGTTCCCCGGTGACGCTGGCGTGGCATTAAAGGAGGGATTGTCTACACTGGCCATTAGCGAGGACTAGCTGGACGAGTGCGGTGACTTCGCTAGCTCTTCATCGTGGCTCGTGTTCGTCGGTGTCGGGACTGTAAAGACACAGCAGCACATCTGAGACTCTGAGCTGCCATGTCTGCCTCCTGAGACCCACAAAATGGCCGCCCGGCCAGACTGACAGACAGACTGAGGTGGAGATAGACTATTGGTAAAATGTCAAGGCCTGGCAGGCAGCGACCTTCACCTAGGAAAATAACAGCTCTCGCAGACAAAACAAAAACACACACACAAAAAACAGACAAAGAACACTTTTGAAAGAGCAGTTGTTTTCTGGTCCTGATCATTCTGTGGTTCCTCTTTGAAAGCCCTTCTGCCCCATTAGGATTTCACCAGAACAATCCATAATGTTTACCTCACACCCTTCACTTTTACACCCTATAAATAAGTTATTTGGCAGTTGTCGATCAAAACCTGTATTTGTATCCCTTTGGGCCCCCTTTAAAACCACTTATTTTACGAGTCGGAACAAAAGCATGATTGTGGAGATGTGATGGAGAGATGCTGCCTTCATCAGAACAGACCAAAGCCTGCTGCAGAACAAAAAAAATTAAGAAATTCACAACAAAAAACCTGAACTATCAGTATTATAAACATTTTGTGATGTCACAGTGATGTGAGTCTTGCCTTATTTCATTACCATGCTAGCTAACCGTGCAGATGTGAATGAACAATATGTACAAATATATATATAAAGTATTAATGTTGTAAAAATTAAAAAGATTAAAATTCAAGAGGTGTTTACACTCATGTGGTCACATGGAAGAGAACTGTGATGAAGCGAATTGCAAAGCAATGATTTTCTTAAAAAAAAAAAAAACTTGCAACAAAACTATTTGCTTTTTATTGGTGTGTAAAGTGTTTGTTTGTTTCATTGGCTAGAACTTAAAGCCATGTCGCGAGACGCTAAAATCAGAAAGGAATCTCACGTCAATTTAAATCTCTTTCTGTTTTTTCAACTGTTTTTTTTGTTTTGTTTTGTTTATTCTTGCTAATCAATCATTTTTGCATCGCTATGTAAAGGTTCTTGTTCTGTTTTTTTAACATTTTCTTGTTTTTTTGTAGACTTGTTTTTCTCCAACTTTTTAATGTGGTTCACTGGTTACGCTTAAAAATGAAGATAATTTATTGCTTCTTTGGTCTCCACCCTCGTGTTATTCGCAGTGTCAAGTGTCAACACCAAATATATTTCTATACCGTAGCATGTTTTCAATAGTTCAGGAACAAAGTAATGATCGCTGTAAAGCACCAAATTTTGTTTTTAATTGTTTATCAAAAGAGTCTGACCTGTACATTAATATGAAGAGTAATGTATTTAAGTGAGTAGGTGTGACTGGTTTACATGTTGCATCCCTTTTTATTACTGAATTATTTCATTGAGTTAAATTTTCATACTTTCGGTCTCATATGTTCTTATACCAAAGACCACATCTGTACATTAAGCTCTGGTAACCGACGTTATTGTCAAATTATCTTTTTCTTTTTTTTTTACACACAATTAAGAAGCTGAATTTAATATCCAGACAAAAATCTGGCATTCCAGATGATCCCTTTTTTAATTCAATTTGTTTGTCATGGTCTTGTAATATTTGACATGACAATTACGTTATAGGTCACCCACAGAAAACAGTATTACAGCCACATATTAAGTCACCTAAATCCAATAGAATTGAGTTCTTTTAATGGCATGGATGTTGAACCTTGTACAGAACATACACGTCAATGGCATATCATTAGCTTTACATTTTGTTTTGTGATTGAAACAATGCTTTTTACAATGACATGACATAATTCTGTTTTTGTAAGTGTTGGTGGTAAATTAACTCAGTATTCATTTAGAACAGTGTGTGTGTTTTTTTTTTGAAGAAGAAGACGACAGATTAAAAAAAAGCCTTTTTGGCAAAAGCTTTTGTGACAAGCTTTCTACAACCCCACCCACCCAAACCCCTAACCATCTTTAAATAGTGTGTGATGATCAGACAATCTCTACCTGTCTCCTGTACCACTGGTTCTGCAGCTGCCTTGGATGTCACTTACCACACAGTCACACACATTCAAACACAAACACCAACTGCCACATGCCACACACACACACACACACACACACACACACACACACACAATATCTTCCTTTTTACAAAGAATATAGCACAAGCACATACGGACAAAACACACATCCCGTCCCCGAAAGGTTGACCTTCTGCTTGTCTATGACCTTCGACCCCTGCTGTCACTCTGACCCTTTGTCATGTCACTTCCTGTTCCAGGAAGTGTTTCTTTGAAGGTGATGGAGGTTTTCCTCATATTTCAATAAATAATTATATGCCTAACAACGTTGTTCTCTCGCTGCTGCTATTCTCAGTCCAAATCATTAGTTTGGTACCATTTCAAAGACAGCCCTTAAATACTTTGTTTTATGGAAGTTATATTACTTAGATATCTCCTCTGATACACATTCACACCAAAAAAAAGAGTTGAGAGTTTACCACAAATATGGAACTGAATGAAAAGAACTTGAAAACTAGTACTCATCTCTGAACTGACATATAAAAAAGACAGGAGCAGCAATTATATCTTTTAACTGCTTCAGGCTATTTACATCAATGACATAAAACATAAAACATCAGAAAATCGTAATTTTTTTTAATCAATATTACACGTTTGACAGGGCAGCGCATTTGCGACGAGCGTTAAGACCCAAAAAGAACGACCAAGAATAAAAGCTGGGGCTATAAAAAAAAAAGAAACGCTAAAATATGAGGAAGACGAGGTCAGTCTAAATGAACGACGTCGAAGGCTTTGTGGGGGGCGGTGTTCCGTGGGAAACAGGAACGGAGCTCCAGTTCCATGGGCACGTGCAGGCTGCACCCAGCCACCAACGCCTCCACATCCAGGAACGAGGACCCCTGTTAGGGACAAAACCACAGCGTTAGGCCAGCGCCTCCACATCCAGGAATGTAAGGACCTCTGTTAGGGACAAAACCACAGCGTTAGGCCAGCACCTCCACATCCAGGAATGTAAGGACCTCTGTTAGGGACAAAACCACAGCGTTAGGCCAGCACCTCCACATCCAGGAATGTAAGTACCTCTGTTAGGGACAAAAGGGCAACGTTAGGTCAGCGTTAGGTAACTTTTCAGGCACGATCAGCCAAACTGAAATCTACACCCGTAAGATTTTTTTGTCGGATGGTGATGTTTTTTAAAACTGCCCATAATGTGGATTTACGACCCCATCCTAAATTGGAGAACCAATTGGATACCATCATCATCAATTCCTGTTTCAAGTTTCAAAAGTAAGACTTTGGTGTCTAAAAAGCAACTAGTGCAATTAAAACCACTATGATATGGATAGACATTCTGGTCACAGTTCACCATTCAGCTTGCTACAGTCGCCAGAGGTCAGGCCGACACTCTGCACCAGGCCTGTGGCTAGACCCCCCCCCCCCCTCTTATCTCCATGTGTTTGAACCTTTCAAACAGGCTTTGGTGGGTTCACCATGAATGACTATAAATAATGTATATGCAGTTATGCTCTGACTCTAACAAGTGCAGCCTCAGGTGACAATGCTCTGAAAAGGCATGATGCTGCACTTGCTTCCCTGAAGGTAGCTTAAACACCAATCTAAGCCAAGACAACGAAAGAGAGAGAAAAAAGAAAGAAAATAAACAAAGAGCTTGCTCCCACTAGCTGAAACCCACACACATCCATGGTCAATACAGTTAAACCCCCTACACTTACACCCAGACCAAAACTCTCTCACACACACACACACACACACACACACGCACACGCACACGCACACGCACAGACACGCACGCGCACGCGCATACACGCACATGCACACCCTGCAGTAGTGTCGGCCGGTGTCTCTGAATCGTTTAGAATATGGAACCACATCACTCACATCCAGCACGGAGTCCTCTGGTCTCCCGGCTAGAACCAAAGGGTCCCGGGGCGAGAAAAGGAGAGATTTCTGGACAGGGTCCAAGACGAAGACCAAACAGACAAATATGTCACTCAGCAGAGCGTGGTCTGTGATAGGAGATGGGGTACACTAGCAGAGCGTGGTCTGTGATAGGAGATGGGGTATGCTACCGGGATCCCCAACCTCCCCTCCCCTGGCATCTGGTCCTGCTCTACCCAGACTTGGAGGCCCGACAGCGGCTAAGACACTGGTCACGTAAGGGGTTACCGCTTGGTCACCATGTAACATGTGTGGCGTCTGCCTCCATCCTCCTTTATCAAAAAATACACACTGTCTTCATACGCTCTCATTTGTTGCATACGGACACGATGTGTAGGACGAGCACACTGTTTTAGATTACTGGTCTGTGCATGGATAGCTTCACTGCAATCAATGCCAAGAACGCAATCAGGTAACGCAATGGAGGACTGCTAAAAAAAAGGAATAACTATGTTAATACACTTTATGAAAGTATTCCGTTTACAGTAGCATTGTGAGCGAACTGTAGATAACAGTAACCATTACAGCTGGACGTTTTCTATCATCTAGAAACCAGCTCTCCTAAAAGCGACTGACCTTAAAGACAAAATCCTTTTTTACTTTAATTTTTTATTCTTCCGGGCATGAGTAATGGTCATATTTTTGGTATTCCATATATTATTCTGTAATAAAAGCCCTTGAATGTTAGTCAGTGATGACGGTGATACAAACACAAATTTTTCTTTTGATGTATGGAGGATTCCTATTTTCATCTTTTTGCATGCAGATGTGTTCAGTGAGGCTTTGAGTCAGTCATCTAATCAGCGACTACATAAGTGAGTCTGTTCTTTCAGGATAAAGTACGAGTGAGCTCTCCTGTGATAAACGTTGTTTGCGCCACGTCTTCAAAGCCGGTCGGCTTGAACTACGAAGACAAGTTGCCAAGAGCACCTGGCGTGCACTCGAATGTTTAAAAGCTAATTCCATACGACAATGGAGGAAGGCCAAATGCCGAAACTCTTCAGAGAATCAATTATCCAAATGTCTCATCACTTAAGGCCGACTGCGAGCCCAGGCCCTTTAGACAAACTTAAAAGATGTAGAGATCCATTTAATAGGCGAGCCGTTTGAATGGGATCACTCATATTCTTATGCAAAAGGTTCACCTTAGCATGCAAAACAAATGCAGGAGGTTTGGAGATTGAGCGGTCCGAAGGCCATTGCCTCTTCATTTGAATGCATGTATAATACATAATTGGGCATTAGGAATCAAAGAACCTTACAGCCTTTAGATAAAAAAAATATATATTTTGTTCATTATTATCCTTCATTAGTCATTAAAAAAATAAATACAACTTTTAAGCAGCTGAACGTTGAGTCCCATTAATTGCCCACACAATGGAGTCCACGGGGGGAAGTCGTTCGGGTTTACAAAAGGAAGATGAGGAAGAGGAGTTTGCATTCATTCACAGCGCTCCGGTTCTGCCGCCACTCCAAACCTACAGCGCTCCCAGAGAAAGGACCCAAGGTTACTCTGCCCGAGAGAAAAGCCTCCGCCAACCTCCACTTCACAAATCCATTTAGTACGTGGCATTCTGGAACATGGAATTCAAACCTGGACGCATCCTGTTCAAATGGTTGTTTCGTCATCTTGTAGAAGATGAAAATAACACACACACACACACACACACACACACACACACACACACACACTTTTCTTCCCTGAACCAGTTCCTTTGTAAAGGGGAGAAGACGCCGCCCGCCGCGTCAGAAGCAGTGAAAGAAGCCGGGGCTAGAAAAGCGTTTATCAAACCTCCCCTTTGCTCCACCAAGCGCAACAGGAGAGCCTAGTGATGAAGGGCGCTGTGTTAGTGGCTGGAATGAGGAAGAGGACGAGAGCCTCTTCAGACCCAAGGGTCCAACGACGCCGGTCTTGTGCGACAGCAGATTTTTCTTT
>JAPMUY010007224.1:7500-12500 GCA_026901105.3 Galaxias olidus
TTTTGCTTTCTCTACTCCAAATGTCTTTTGCTTTCTCTACTTTCCTCGCCTTTCTCCTCCTCTCTCTTTCTCTCACTTCTCTTTCTTTTCCTCCATCTCTCTTTCTCTCTTTCTCCACCTCTCCTTCCCTCTCCATATCTCTCCTCTTCCCTCTCTCTCTCTCCTTCCCTCTCTCTCTCTCCTTCCCTCTCCATTTCTCTCCTTCCCTCTCCATCTCTCTCCTTCCCTCTCCATCTATCTCCTTGTCCCTCTCTCTCTCCTCTTCCCTCTCCTCTTCCCTCTCCATCTCTCTCCTCCTCTCTCTGCGTCTATTCTGCTTGTCTCTCCTTCTCTCTCTCTCTCACTCTTTCTCTTTCTCTCTCACTCTTTCTCTCTCTCTCTCTTTCTCTCAACCCCTCTCTCTTTCTTCTCTCTCTCTCTCTTTTATCTCTCTTGCTTTCTTGCTCTCTCTCTCTTTTATGTATCTCTCGCTCTTTCATGTTCTCTCTCTCTCTCTCTCTCTCTCTCTCTCTCTCTCTCTCTCTCTCTCTCTCTCTTTCTCTCTCTCTCTCTCTCTCTCCTCTCTTTCTCCATCATGTGAGTGGAACCTTACAGGAATATTCCTCCTGCTCTCTTTACTCTTTCTTACTCTCTCTTTTTTTTTTCTTCTTCTCTCTCTCTTTTATTTCTCTCTCTCTCTCTCTCTCTCCATCATGTGAGTCGTAATGTCCCTCTTGCTCTCTTTGCTCTATCGTTCTCTCTCTCTCTCCGTCAAGCTCAAACTAAATCTGTTCTGACATCCATAGGATACATGTGCTGATGTAGAGGAACTATATTATAATATATAATAATAATAAACAATTTTACAGTTTAGTTCCATCCCTTTACACACTTGTTGCGGAATTTGGCTCGCTGTGTCAAAACTCTGAACACAGGCCATATAACATGTTATAACATTCGAATATGTAAAATAATATATAATATATTTATCTTTAGGGTCCTGTGCTGTGTCGTATCGTAATAAAGTTATAACGTTGTATATATATATATATATATAATAATAATAATAAAATAATATATAGTATTTCTGCAGGGTGCTTCATAATTCCATGCTATGGTTAATTGTATTAAGTTATAATGTTTATATAATAGCAATAATAATAACAATAATAATAATAATAATAATAATAATAATAATGTTTAATATTTCTGCAGGGTGCTTCCTAACTACATGCTGTGGTGTACTGTAATAAAGTTATAACGTTTATATAATAATAATAATAATAATAATATTTAATCTTTCTGCAGGGTGCTTCATAACTATATGCTGTGGTTTATTGTATTAAGTTATAACGTTTATATAATAATAATATAATTTAATATTTTATATTTCTGCAGGGTGCTTCCTAACTACATGTGGTTTATTGTATTAAGTTATAACGTTTATATAATAATAATAATAATAATAATATTTAATCTTTCTCTAGGGTGCTTCATAACTACATGCTGTGGTGTACTGTAATAAAGTTATAACGTTTATATAATAATAATATTTTATATTTCTGCAGGGTGCTTCATAACTACATGCTGTGGTGTACTGTAATAAAGATATAACGTTTATATAATAATAATAATAATATTTCATATTTCTCTAGGGTGCTTCATAACTACATGCTGTGGCGTGTCGTGGCGGCGCTGAGTGAGCACCTGTCCACTGCGTTCCGGAGCACCATCCACGAGTTCTCCCGGGAGATCGACGGCACCGAGAGACAGCTGGACATGGGCCGGCTCTGTCTGACCCAGGCCAACAAGCACTTCGGCATGGCCCTGGGGGCGCTGTTTGTCCAGAACCACTTCTCCTCGCACAGCAAGGCCAAGGTGGGTTTACTCTCTGGGTCAGAACCAGTTTTCCTCTCACAGCAAGGCCAAGGTGGGTTTAACCTCTATCTTAGTGGGTCAGAACCAGACCTGCAAGGCCAAGGTGGGTCAGAACCATTTCTCCTTGCACAGCAAGGCCAAGGTGGGTTTACTCTGCTCTTAGTGGGTCAGAACCACTCCTGCAGGGCCGAGGTGGGTCAGAACTGACATCTCCATGTGGGTCAGAACTGAACCAGAACCACTGTCAGAACCACTGGCGTCTGTGGGTGTCTCACCAAACCAAACGGCCATCTGTCATTCAAAAAAACAACACAGTGGCTGAACATAACAAATACTGTATTATGAACAATACTGTGTGGAGAACTTTTTCATGACATCATAAAGATATTTAATCATATACATATGTGTCATATAGACGTATATATATATACAGTGCATCCGGAAAGTATTCATACCCCTTCACTTTTTCCACATTTTATTATGTTACAGCCTAATTCCAAAATGGATTAAGTAAAAAAAAATTCTCAACATTCTACATACAATACCGCATAATGACCAAGTGAATAAGTTTTTTTTTTTTTTTTTGCCAATGTATTAAAAATAAATAAATAAAATATCACGTGTACATAAGTATTCACACCCTTTGCTGTGACACTCAAAATTGAGCTCAGGTGCATCCCATTTCCACTCATCATCCTTGAGATGTTTCTACAACTTGATTGGAGTCCGTTTGTGGAAAATTCAGTGGATTGGACATGATTTGGAAAGGCACACACCTGTTTATATAAGGTCCCACAGTTGACAGTGCATGTCAGAGCACAAACCAAGTTATGAAGTCCAAGGAATTGTCTGTAGACCTCCGAGACAGGATTGTATCGAGGCACAGATCTGGGGAAGGGTAAAAAAAAAATGTCTGCAGCATTGAAGGTCCCAACGAGCACAGTGGTCTCCCTCATTAGCAAATGGAAGACGTTTGGAACCACCAGGACTCTTCCTAGAGCTGGCCGCCTGGCCAAACTGAGCAATCGGGGGAGAAGGGCCTTGGTCAGGAAGGTGACCAAGAACCCGATGGTCACTCTGACAGAGCTCCAGTGTTCCTCTGTGGAGATGGGAGAACCTTCCAGAAGGACAACCATCTCTGCACCCCTTCACCAATCAGGCCTTTATGGTAGAGTGGCCAGACGGAAGCCACTCCTCAGTAAAAGGCACATGACAGCCCGCATGGAGTTTGCCAAAAGGCACCTAAAGGACTCTCAGACCATGAGAAACAAAATTCTCTGGTCTGATGAAACCAAGATTGAACTCTTTGGCCTGAATGCCATGCGTCATGTCTGGAGGAAACCAGGCACTGCTCATCACCTGGCCAATACCATCCATACAGTGAAGCATGGTGGTGGCAGCATCATGCTGTGGGGGTGTTTTTCAGCGGCAGGAACTGGGAGACTAGTCATGATCAAGGGAAAGATGAATGCAGCAATGTACAGAGAGATCCTTGATGAAAACCTGCTCCAGAGCGTTCTGGACCTCAGACTGGGGCGAAGGTTGACCTTCCAACAGGACAACGACCCTAAGCACACAGCCAAGATAACAAAGGAGTGGCTTTGGGACAAGTCTGTGAATGTCCCTGAGTGGCCCAGCCAGAGCCCAGACTTGAACCCGATTGAACATCTTTGGAGAGATCTGAAAATGGCTGTGCACCGACGCTCCCCATCCAACCTGATGGAGCTTGAGACGATCTGCAAAGAAGAATTGGAGAAACTGCCCCAAAATAGGTGTGGCAAGCTTGTAGCATCATACTCAAGAAGACTTGAGGCTGTAATTGCTGCCAAAGGTGCTTCAACAAACTATTGAGTAAAGGGTGTGAATACTTCTGTACATTTGATATTTTATTTTTTTATTTTTAATTAAAAAAAATTATAAAAAAATTCAAAAAGAAAATTTTCCACTTTGTCATTATGCGGTATTGTGTGTAGAATGTTGAGGAGTTTTTTTTATTTAATCCATTTTGGAATTAGGCTGTAACATAATAAAATGTGGAAAAAGTGAAGAGGTATGAATACTTTCCGGATGCACTGTATATATATATATATATATATATATATGCGTATATGTATATACATATAGCATTTTCCAGCAAGACAGGAACCTTTTCTCATCTCTCTGTTACTGCCGTAAACTTTGGTCTCTCTGTAATATTAGCAGCAGGTCATGTGACCAACCAGTTACACCTCCCATCCCCCCCTCAAATCCCCCCCCCCCCCAAAAAAAAAACAGAGAGAGAGAGAGACCTCAGGCTCCTTCTATTATGTGTAGAAGTCAGAGAGAGAGAGAGAGCTCCTTCTATTATGTGTTTGGAGTCAGAGAGAGAGAGAGCTCCTTCTATTATGTGTAGAAGTGAAAGAGAGAGAGAGAGCTCCTTCTATTATTGTGTAGATGTTAGAGAGAGAGAGAGAGCTCCTTCTATTATTGTGTAGATGTTAGAGAGAGAGAGAGCTCCGTCTATAATGCGCTGCAGTCAGAGGGCCTTTGTATCTAAAGAGCACAGGGAAAGGTTAAAGTGGTGTCTCCCCTGCTCTGAGTCCCCTCTGGAGAGGCTCAACGTCCCCTTGGAGCGTGATTGTAATTGGTCGGGTCGCTGTGGTGACATATCCTGTCACACGGCCGGGGATTTCCTGTTTCCACAGGAAATAAAGCCTTTTTGGAGCGGAGTGGGCCTTTAAATCCCCTCTGGCTGTTCTGGTTCTGCTGAGAGACATTTCAACTCTACAGGAACTATTAGGACCGCGTGGGATCAACTCCAAATCAACCTTACAGCGTTTGGCTGCCCGGCTCAGCTCATCATCTATCGCTCTGAGAGAGAGAGGGGGTTAGCCAGCCGTTAGTGGAGGGGTCGTCAGCCTGCCAGCCTGTGAGGTCGTTAGAGAACAGGGTCAAACTCATCTCACATCCCACATCCATTTACACGCAGAGCCTCGTGGACCCAGTGCTTTGTTCAATACGAATCGAAGGACGTTTTATTGATTTCATTGCTTGAATAGGATAATGCCTTATAAGGACCTGGCAGGAAAGAGATTGAGACAGGACCTTATATGGTGTTCCTCCACTATCTCTGACCAGATCCATCGTTAAATAACCGGGCGGTT
>JAPMUY010007224.1:15000-17500 GCA_026901105.3 Galaxias olidus
TACAATACCCCTCCTTCTCCATCTCTGCCTCCTTCTCTCCATCTGTAATATATGATACCCCTCCTCCATCTCTGCCTCCTTCTCTCCATCTGTTAGATACAATACCCCTCCTTCTCCATCTCTGCCTCCTTCTCTCCATCTGTGAGATACAATACCCCTCCTTCTCCATCTCTGCCTCCTTCTCTCCATCTGTTAGATACAATACCCCTCCTTCTCCATCTCTGCCTCATTCTCTCCATCTGTTAGATACAATACACCTCCTTCTCCATCTCTGCCTCCTTCTCTCCATCTGTAATATATGATACACCGCCATCTCCATCTCTGCCTCATTCTCTCCATCTGTAATATATGATACACCGCCATCTCCATCTCTGCCTCCTTCTCTCCATCTGTGAGATACAATACCCCTCCTTCTCCATCTCTGCCTCCTTCTCTCCATCTGTTAGATACAATACCCCTCCTTCTCCATCTCTGCCTCATTCTCTCCATCTCCTTCTTTCTGTTAGATACATACCCCTCCTTCTCCATCCAACTTCCATAAACCCCCTTCTCCATCTTTATTCTCTCCATCTTAGATAATATCTCTTTCATCTCTGCCTCCTTCTCTCCATCTGTTAGAAACAATACCCCCTCCTTCTCCATTTCTCTCCATCTGTGAGATCAAACCTCTTATGCTGAGCATATCTTGTGTGTTCTCCATCTCTGCCTCCTTCTCTCCATCTGTTGAACTCATGCCTCCTCTCATTCTCTCCATCTGTGTACCCCTCTTCTCCATCTTTCTGTTCTGTATTTTTGTAACAGTTTGATGCCTCCTTCTCTCCATCTGAGAAGATCATCTCTGCCTCTCTCTCTCTCTCTCTCTCTCTCTCTCTCTCTCTCTCTCTCTCTCTCTCTCTCTCTCTCTCTCTCTCTCTCTCTCTCTCTCTCTCCACTTTAAAAACATCCATCTGTTGAACAGCATCAACCCTCCTTCTCCATCTCTGCCTCCTTCTCTTTCATCTGTTAGATACAATACCCCTCCTTCTCCATCTCTGCCTCATTCTCTCCATCTGTTAGATACAATACCCCTCCTTCTCCATCTCTGCCTCCTTCTCTCCATCTGTTAGATACACTACCCCTCCTTCTCTCCATCTCTGCCTCCTTCTCTCCATCTGTTAGATACAATACCCCTCCTTCTCCATCTCTGCCTCATTCTCTCTATCTTTTCTGTCCAACAACGTTTAAAGACAGGACCATTTTATTGCTCACTTTAATATTCGTTCTCTCTTTTCTTACTGAGGTCAAACCTCTTATGCTGAGCATATTGTGTGTTATTCCTGCATTTGAACTCATTCCTTCCTAAGTGTTGCCTTTCTGTTTTGTATTTTTGTAACAGTTTGATGTCAGTGAGAAGACCTACTTTAAAAACATCCTGAACAGTATCAATTTCAACATCAAGCTGTCAGTCAAGAAGATACACAAAGAGGTGGACAAGACAGCGTGAGTTCTCCTCCTCTCCTCTCCTCTCCTTCTCTCTCCTCTCTCCTCCTCCTCTCCTCCTCCTTTCCTCCTCTCTCCTCCCCTCCTCCTCCTTTCCTCCTCTCTCCCCCTCTCCTCCTCCTTTCCTCCTCTCTCCTCCTCCTCCTCCTGTCTCTCTCTCTCCTCCTCTCCTCTCCTCCCTCTCCTCCTCCTCTCTCCTCTCTCCTCCCCTCCTCCTACTGTCTTCTCTCCTCTCCTCTCTCCTCCTCTCCTCTACTCTCCTCTCCCTCTCGGTCTCCCTCTCCCAATCCCTCTGCCTCTCCTCTCCTTGTCTCTTCTTCTCTCCTCTCCTCTCCTCCTCCTGTCTCCTCTCCTCTCCTCCCTCTCCTCTCCTCTCCTCTCCTCTCCTTGTCTCTTCTCCTCTGCTCTCTCTCTCTCTCCTCTCTTCTCCTCTCCTCCTCCTCCTCTCCTCTCCTCTCCTTGTCTCTTCTCCTCTGCTCTCCTCTCTTCTCCTCTCCTCCTTCTTCTCCTCTCCTCTCCTCTCCTCTCATTGTCTCTTCTCCTCTGCTCTCCTCTCCTCTCCTCTCCTCTCCTCCTCTCCTCCTCTCCTCTCCTCTCCTCTCCTCTCCTCTCCTCTCCTGTCTGTGCATCAAAAATCATTATTTTAAATTATACAAAATATTAATTATTTTATACTGGACTAAAATATCTGTTTGGAACAGATTTCAACATACTTTGCCGTAGTGTGTGGTTGAATCTACACCATAGCTCTCTTCCAGAAGTTTACCCACGTTAAATCACAATTTGTCCGGCTGCTTCCTAGGGGAAGTTTTGTGTCCTCAAAAACTCATCTTTCAACGTTTGTTTTTCCCGCTAATCATTCTGTTCCCAACGTTTGTCCCGATCGCTCAGTTTGCAGCGTGACCTTTGACCTTAGCAGGGTATCAGTATTCCGGCGCGTCCTGTTCTTACTCGTATCAGTCTTCCTCTCTGGGGCTAAACCATCTATTGTGCCTTCATCACCCCTTCATCCCTCACTCCC
>JAPMUY010007224.1:20000-22500 GCA_026901105.3 Galaxias olidus
AGGGAGCTGCACGGCGGGCCTCCACTGCCCCCTGCAGGCCAGGGGAGGGAAGTGCATGGATGTTTTTTAAACCACGAAGACTCTGTGTGTGTTGTTGGTGTTTGTGTTGGTGTTGGTGTTGGTGTTGGTGTTGGTGTTGGTGTTGGTGTTGGTGATGTTGATGATGTTGGTGATGTTGATGTTGATGTTAATGTTGATGTTGTTGATGTTAATGATGATGTTTTTTCCTCTCTCTCTCCAGGTCTCTAAACTACGGAGGGATAGGAGCCATCATAGGTCACGAGCTGACACACGGCTATGATGACTGGGGTGAGAGCCACTGACCCTGACCCTGACCCTGACCCTCTATGTCTGTCATATCCTGACCCACTGACCCTGACCCTAACCCTAACCCTCTCTGTCTGCCATGATAACTAATGTAACAATGTTAAACAATGCCTAAAGTTATGATTACATGAGCTGAGCTCTGTCTGTCTGTCTGTCTGTCATCCTACCCTGACCCTAACCCTAATCCACTGACCCTGACCCTAACCTTGACCCTAACCCACTGACCCTAACCCATCATGCTCTAACCTTAACCCATCATACCCTGACCCTAACCAACCACCAACCTCTCTCTGTCTGTCATCATACCTTGACCCTGACCCACTGACCCTGACCATCACACCCTGACCCTAACTCTAACCCTCTCTCTGGGCTAATGTCATGTTTACATGAAAATATGTCATGTCCACCTTGTAAAGTCTGCATTACAGGGTTAATGGAATAACAGGGTTCTATTAAAGGTATCATATTCATCTTGTAAAAGCTAGTGTTATGATAGAGTTACATATAAAATAAACATCATATCTATTATCTACCGAACTCCTGATACAAAGACAGGTGAATGTGGACATAACTTTTTTGGGTCAAAAGTTATGAAAAGAGAGTTATGTTAGTTTTTAGTTTTGAAAAACACCAAATAGTTAGAATGATATGCACAGATATCATAAGTTCGTAACCATTAATCGTGATGATAATGATATAGTTACCATGGAGAATAACTGAATTGGTAATTATGACAAAACGAGAGGAAGCGCTCAGTGTATGGTAAGCTCCGGGTTGGCAGGCCCTAACTGTGACCCCTGACCTCTTACCCTCCCCGTCACCTCAGTGATGCAATGGTTCATGTCCCCAGGGGGCCAGTACGATCGCCACGGTAACCTCAAGCAGTGGTGGACAGAGGACTCGTACAGGAAGTTCCAGAGGAAAGCCGAGTGCATCGTCAAACTCTACGACAACTTCACCGTGTACAACCAGAAGGTACGGCACACACACAAACACACACACACACACACACACACACACACACACACACAAACACGCACGCACGCACGCACGCACGCACGCACGCACGCACACAAACACACACACAAACACGCACGCACGCACGCACGCACACACACACACACACACACAAACGCACGCACGCACGCACGCACGCACGCACACACGCACGCACGCACACACACACACACACACACACACACACACACACACACACACACACACACACACACACACACACTCTCTCTCTCATATACACACGCAAGCACACAGTGACACACATATACACACATTTGATACGTTTATATATTTTACTGTGTTAATTGTCTGTTACCTGTGTTACCTGTGTTACCTGTCTGTGTTTACTCCTGTTACCTGTGTTACCTGTCTGTGTTTATTCCTGTTATCTGTGTTACCTCTCTGTGTTTACTCCTGTTATCTGTGTTACCTGTCTGTGTTTATTCTTGTTATCTGTGTTACCTGTCTGTGTTTACTCCTGTTATCTGTGTTACCTGTCTGTGTTTATTCTTGTTATCTGTGTTACCTGTGCAGGTAAATGGGCGTCTGACTCTGGGGGAAAACATAGCGGATATGGGAGGCCTCAAGCTCTCTTACTTTGTGAGTATCATTTTATATATCTTACTGTGTGAGTGTCATTTTATATATCTTAGTGTGTGAGTATCATTTTATATATCTTACTTTGTGAGTATCATTTTATATATCTTAGTGTGTGAGTATCATTCTATCTCTCTTACTTTGTGAGTATCATTCTATCTCTCTTACTTTGTGAGTATTATTCTAGCTCTGTTACTATGTGAGTATTATTCTCTATCTCATACTATGAGAGTATCATTTTAGCTCTCTTACCATGTGAGTATCATTCTATCTCTTCCTCTGTGAGTATAATTTTAGGTCTCTTACTATGTGAGTATAATTTTAGCTCTCTTACTATGTGGGTATCGTTCTAGCTCTCTGAGTATCATTCTATTTCATAGTTGTCTTGTTATCATGCGTTCCCTGATATACGTAGAAAATGGCTTTTATTGGTTCCTTCTTGGTTCTGTGAAACTGAACCATGAGTTCTGGCTCTGGTTCTGTCTCTGCAGGCCTACCAGAAGTGGGTGAGGGAGCACGGTCCAGAACGTCCCTTACCTGGCCTCAGGTACACCCACGA
>JAPMUY010007224.1:25000-30000 GCA_026901105.3 Galaxias olidus
GCATCCACTGGACAAGTGCTCTGTTTGGTGACCTCTCACCCCTGACCCTACCCACTGAGGCGGACCTTTCCTGTTTTTTATTGGACGATCTGCATGTCATTGTTGTTGCCCTGGGAACAAGACACATCGAATGTCACATCACGTTAACCTTTGACCGTTAAGTCTTTCGGTCCTTCAGAAGACGGTTTGAACACGTTTCCATCTGAGCAAAATGGAAGCCGACTTGAAAAATCAGAGCGGATGTTTCCGGCTTAGGAAGTCTCTATGGTTACTTCATAAATCATCGATGGAGAGATGTCATGATTCAGCAGAAAGGCACCTGACGTTCAAAACCGGTTTGTTTACGTTCAAAGCTGATTGTAACTCAGTTAAGCGGGCTGCTGTTTGTCTTTCTGACCTGAATTATGACGAAATGTCTATGTATCATTTGATTACATATATTTTTTCTATGATTAGATTTACCTTTATTTTTTAATCATCTATTTTTGTATTTCAACATATATTATTGTGTGGCATTCATTTTTGTGCTACTAATTGTTCAGTTAAAACCTAAATGTATTCAACTTTTGCATTGTTGTGATAAAGACACAAACTCAGCTGCCCTGATGTCTGTCTCCAGGCGGTTTGTGGGAGTATGGGACGTGTGTGTGTTTGTGTATTTTTAAATATGTAAAACTCTCAAAACTTAAATGACCCATAAGGACTAAAGGAGTAGGCCATAACGAACTGTGTAGAGGAGATTATTCGAACACAGCCATGTCTGTAGTGGCACAGGGAGAAACTCATTCTGGATGAATGATTACATAGTTTGGATCAATCCACGGCATGTGCCAATGTTATTTTTATGAGTCGGGTCTCAGATCTGCCCTCTAGTGGCTAAACAAAGACATAACATGTCACGGTTAAAAGTGTCATTGTTGAAAAGCCCGCCAATCTCCCTCGCTTCTGGGCGTCTGTGTTGTCAAGGCAACCATCGCATGACTGTCGTGTTGTCAACGTGCATCGTGCACTGCATCAATGGAATGGTGTAATCGTGGGTGTGTATTTGTGAAGGTTTTAGAAAATCTTTTTGTTTTTTTAAATTTCCCCTACAAAAGCTGAAATCATCCTTAGGACACAGTAAAGACATTAGTGACATCTGAGCAAGTGATGTTACCAGACATTCTCAGAAGCTATTTATCGGAAATACAAAGAGCCTCTCCTGCTGAATCAACTGAACTTTGACACCGCAGACGCAAACTCAACGAGGCCAAAAATCGATGGACTTCAAATACCGATCGATATTCCATGTGTGTTTTCATTGAGCATTTCCACACACGCCTACACACAAAACCATATTCTATACCTACATGAGGAATTGTGGCTGAAAACAGAAAGCATCTGTTTGTACGGAAAACGAAACATTATAGTTTTGTATAAAGAATTGAATAGCAAACAGAAATATGAACATGAGTCTTTGTAAAGGCAAAAATGATATCAAATCTTATGATTGTACATTTCTTTAAATAAAGCACATGGCTTCCATTCCAGTGTTCAAAGCTAGTTTACCCAAACTCCTTGGACATACTCTCTCTCTCTCTCTCTCTCTCTCTCTCTCTCTCTCTCTCTCTCTCTCTCTCTCTCTCTCTCTCTCTCTCTCACACACACACACACACACACACACACACACACAGCTGCTAGTTCATATGTGGCTGCTGCTAGCTCATGACTCTCGATGTTCAATGTTTGGAATAAAAACATGGGATCAACATGTCAGCGTTGTGTGTTTAAAATGTTTGTGTTTGTGGGTGTTTTCTAGTCTCCTCCTCTCTGACCTGTGTGCCCTACAGGACAACAGCTTATCTTTCTCCCCCTCTCCTGCCTCACTCATTCCCCCACCCACCCCCTACTCTGTTCCATCTCCAGCCAACTCCTACCTCACCCTACATTATCCCTCCTCTCTCCCCTCCCATAGTGGACATCAGGACTGCAGCTCTCCCTAACAATACCGCTCCCCCTCCACCCCGTCTGACGTCATGAGAATGTGAAATATAATGATGATCTTCGTAGTTTCTCACTCATATATAGTTCCCTTTCCAACTGACTAACTGACTGACTAATGCATAGTAATGATTATATATATATATATATCATATCATAATGTCTAACTAGTACATCATAGACTCTCTAACCTTTCCAACAGACTAACTGACTGACTAATACATCGTAACTAATACATCGTAATGTCTAACTAGTACATCATAGACTCTAACTAGTACCTTTCCAACTTACTAACTGACTGACTAATACATCGTAATGTCTAACTAGTACATCATAGACTCTAACTAGTACCTTTCCAACAGACTAACTGACTGACTAATACATCGTAATGTCTAACTAGTACATCATAGACTCTAACTAGTACCTTTCCAACTTACTAACTGACTGACCAATACATCGTAATGTCTAACTACACAGTAGGTCTGATACATCATAATGTCTAACTAGTACATTATAGACATAGACTCTAACTAGTACCTTTTTCAACAGACTAACTGACTAATACATCGTAGTGTCTAACTAGTACACAGTAGGTCTGATACATCATAATCTCTAACTAGTACACATATTTAAGACTCAGTCTGTCCTAATACACTGCAATGTTATTAGTACGGCTTATACAGTCAGTCTTAACATTTATTTAACAAGGCAAGGTATTTGAGAACCAGTTCTCATTTCCATCAATGGCCTGGCCAAGAGACAGAGTACAGCAGTGCATACATGGAACATAACAACACAATTCAGTCACAGTTCAAAGACATACAACTCATCGGTTCCAAAATACAAAATAGGCTTTTAAATATAAAATAAACTGATAAAAACAAATAGAAATGTCCTGAGGGGTGACTTCAAAACACCTGTGAAATGAGAAGCAGACAAGTTGGTCTTAGTGGTTGTTGCGGCTCATTCCAGTCCCTGGCTGAGACAAAGAGGAAAGAGGAGTGACCCAGGGAGGAATGTGCTTTGGGGACCTTTAACTGGATGTGGCTGGCAGACCTTGTGTTGAACGTGGACGAGGATGTGTTTAGTATGGACCCTCAGACAAAGAGGAAACAGGACTTCCATGGTTTAAAACAGAAATAAAAACAGATCAGTGGATTTTGCCTGTTGAGTAAAGACACACTTTTCTTTTTCCTACCTGTCTACCTCCTGAAAACAGGTTGTGCAAAATATATTTCCAGGCAAGCAATGAATATTGTAATTTTATCTTTGCCCTGCAGGACGTCCTGATAGCGAGGCAGGTCAGATAAGCACGCAGTTAAACAAATGAAACACTAGAGTACAAGGGAGGTAGATATAAAGGATGGCTATTATCCGTAGTGTTGAAAGACTTATATGCATTTAAATAACCATTTTTGACAAGGGTCACACACAGCATATAGGAGCTTTCATGCATGGACAGTTTATTGCTCTCTCTTGTAGTCTCTCATACACACACACACACACACACACACACACACACACACTAAGTTTTATTTGGAATCATTAGCATGACATTAGTAAATATACTAGTGTGTGCATTAATGCCAAATATTATGCGCACGGTATATATTTTCATAAAGTGATTACACTTGCGTTTTACTATAAACATACAATGTAAGTCTGATCAAATGGGAAATTGTAATTAATGACCAAGAAAGTTTTAAAGGTTTAGGAAGGACAGTCCACCCGTAATGAACTGGAGATGATTCGAACAGCCATGTCTGTAGTGGCACGGGGAGAAACTCATTCTGGATGAATGATCATGTAGTTTGGATCAATCTACGTTATTTTTTTGAGTCTGTCCTATTTGGTCTCAAATCCGCCCTCTAGTGGCTAAACGAGGACATGACATGGTCCCCTCCTCCATGAGGCAGGAGTCTAGTTCTGCTGTCTCCTCTCTACCCTCTAACAGGAGTTCCTGGCATTGGCAGAAAACTAAATTATAATACTAAAGGCAGGCAATTTTAAATGTTTACTCACTTATAATTGGTGCAAAACTGCATTGCACTGGCTAAAGTAGCTTCTCTCTAGCAGTGTTTCGAGAAACGTTGGTTCAAATTGCCCCTATTATCTTATATACCGATCAAATTGTTTTACGCATTCCCTGACATTTAAGAAAATCTCAGTGCAATCATACTATTGTCATGGGCCTTTACAAGGAAATGTGTGCAGGTTTTCATATTTATTCACGACAAATTCAGCGTTATTGTCTTCCAATAGCATACAACAAAATATGTTCCACAAGAGAATAAAGCAATCAAGCATCATACTAAAATAATAATAATAAAAAAGATCCGTCGTTTAGGGACTTCCAGCTGCCATTTCATTGTCACTACTTGCATGCAGACGTGCAAATAAAACAGAACTTGCAGTTTGTGGCCAACTTAAAGACCCATTTGCCATGAACATATTAGTCTTATCCATCAAGCGGGTTATCCTAATAATATAATATAATATAATATAGCCTAATATAATGTAATATAATATAATATAATAATGGGTAATATAATACTTTTTTAAAGACGGTATAATCAAGTAAACAGAGATTAGAATCAAGTGCGCCTTGTTTTCCTGTCTCCAAGCCAGACTTGGAGATGCAAATATCAATACTGTAACCTCAGAAGCAAGAGTTTGTACAAGGAGGAGACGTTTGGCCTGAAAGCTGCAGAATAACGAGCTCACATGCGTCGTCAACTCTGGTAGAAACTCAATAAATACCTCTCTCCTATAATATATTATGATCTGAACGGAAGCATTTAATAATACAATTATGACAAAAAAAATGTATTGGATCTTTTTTTTGTTTATGTTATGTGGTGGAAAGTGGTGGGAGTGTTCAAACAGGTCAGAATTCGCTTTTTAAACGCAGAAAAACTTTGCAGGACATCAATGTATCTGCATGTGAAACAATTGGTAACACCTTTACTAAAATCGTGACTGAACATTCGATTATTTACATTTCTGTTAATTTGTAGGCC
>JAPMUY010007224.1:40000-54266 GCA_026901105.3 Galaxias olidus
GGGCTCTGGCTGGGCCACTCAGGGACATTCACAGACTTGTCCCAAAGCCACTCCTTTGTTGTCTTGGCTGTGTGCTTAGGGTCGTTGTCCTGATGGAAGGTCAACCTTCGCCCCAGTCTGAGGTCCAGAACGCTCTGGAGCAGGTTTTCATCAAGGATCTCTCTGTACATTGCTGCATTCATTTTTCCCTTGATCCTGACTAGTCTCCCAGTTCCTGCCGCTGAAAAACACCCCCACAGCATGATGCTGCCACCACCATGCTTCACTGTAGGGATGGTATTGGCTAGGTGATGAGCAGTGCCTGGTTTCCTCCAGACATGACGCTTGGCATTCAGGCCAAAGAGTTCAATCTTGGTTTCATCAGACCAGAGAATTTTGTTTCTCATGGTCTGAGAGTCCTTTAGGTGCCTTTGGCAAACTCCATGCGGGCTGTCATGTGCCTTTTACTGAGGAGTGGCTTCCATCTGGTCACTCTACCATAAAGGCCTGATTGTTGGAGTGCAGCAGAGATGGTTGTCCTTCTGGAAGGTTCTCCCATCTCCACAGAGGAACACTGGAGCTCTGTCAGAGTGACCATCGGGTTCTTGGTCACCTCCCTGACCAAGGCCCTTCTCCCCCGATTGATCAGTTTGGCCAGGCGGCCAGCTCTAGGAAGAGTCCTGGTGGTTCCAAACGTCTTCCATTTGCGAATGATGGAGACCACTGTGCTCGTTGGGACCTTCAATGCTGCAGACATTTTCTTGCACCCTTCCCCAGATCTGTGCCTCGATACAATCCTGTCTCAGAGGTCTACAGACAATTCCTTGGACTTCATAACTTGGTTTGTGCTCTGACATGCACTGTCAACTGTGGAACCTTTATATAAACAGGTGTGTGCCTTTCCAAATCATGTCCAATTAATTGAATTTACCACAGGTGGACTCCAATCAAGTTGTAGAAACATCTGAAGGATGATGAGTTGGAAATGGGATGCACATGAGCTCAATTTTGAGTGTCACAGCAAAGGGTGTGAATACTTATGTACATGTGATATTTTATTTATTTATTTTTAATACATTTGCAAAAATTTCTAAAAAACTTTTTTCACTTTGTCATTATGCGGTATTGTATGTAGAATGTTGAGAATATTTTTTTATTTAATCCATTTTGGAATTAAGCTGTAACATAATAAAATGTTGAACAAGTGAAGGGGTATGAATACTTTCCGGATGCACTGTATATACACGCACACACAGGTCCACACACCAGACACATGCACATACATACACACACACACACACACAGTTATGTACCTGTGGATTGGAGAGGTAATTGTAGCTCTGTGTTCCTAGCACAGCGTTCATAAACCTTTCTCTCTCTCTCTCTCTCCATCTGTCTCTCTCTCTCTCTCTCCATCTGTCTCTCTCTCTCTCCATCTGTCTCTCTCGCCATCTGTCTCTCTTTCTCTCTCTCTCTCTCCATCTGTCTCTCTCTCTTTCTCTCTCTCTCTCTCTCTCTCTCTCTCTCCATCTGTCTCTCTCTCTCTCTCTCCATCTGTCTCTCTCTCTTTCTCTCTCTCTCTCTCTCTCTCTCTAGGAGCCTGTGGAAACACTTCCGGGCAGTGAGCCTGTGTTTGTTCCTGCTGGTGTTCCCAGCCTACATGTCCTACATGATCTGTCAGTTCTTCCACATGGACTTCTGGCTGCTCATCATCATCTCCTCCTCCATCCTCACCTCCCTGCAGGTAGGGGGCGCCCACGCACACACACACTCACCTTCAGTGGGAGGAAATAGCTGTTTTGAATTGGGCTATGGACTCAAGTCTAGGGGCATTTTGTAACACTCTGGGGCAATTTATAAATGTCAACTTTTTTTTATTTTTCAGGAGTAAAACAAATATCAATAGACACTCAACATTTACAGGGGAAGGTAGATGACCAGTTAATGCTAGCATACATCAATAAGGTTAACGGTCTAACAAAATCATCAATTTTTTTGTTTTTTGATGACTTGAGTTAATTAAAGGGGCTCGCTTTTAGATGTTTTTAGGGTTTTCAAATTACGTCTTTAGGTGAGTTAATTAAAGGGGCTACTCTTTCAGATGTTGTTGGGGCTAGTTAACTCGTTAATAATATTATTCAGTTCTTTCTTGAGTTACTAAGGGGGCTTCTGTTTTAGATGTTGTTAGGGTTAGTTAACTAGTTAATATTATACTTTTCTTTCTTGAGTTACTAAGGGGGCTTCTGTTTTAGATGTTGTTAGGGTTAGTTAACTAGTTTATCCAGTTCTTTAGTTGAGTTAACTAATGGGAGCTTGTCTTTTAGATGTTGTTAGGGTTAGTTAATTAGTTAATAATATTATCTTCTAAGGGGGCTTGTTTCAGATGTTGTTTTGTCTAACCAGCTAGCGGTCCATCTGCTCTCAAAGCTAGGTCTCGCATATACACGGCTATTGCCACCCTGACATTCCACCTCTGTCTCGCTCACACACACACACACACACACACACTCTCTCGCGCCCCTGTCCTGATGTGTGGGTTGACCTCCTCTAGGTCCTGGGCACCCTGCTGATCTACGTGCTCTTCATGGTGGAGGAGCTGAGGAAGACTCCGGTGGAGAACATGGACGAGGTCATCTACGTGGTGAACGGGACCTACCGGCTGCTGGAGTTCCTGGTGGCCGTGTGCGTGGTGGCCTACGGCGTGTCCGAGACGCTCTTCGGCGAATGGACGGTGATGGGCAGCACCATCATCTTCATCCACTCCTACTACAACGTGTGGCTGCGCGCCCAGCTGGGCTGGCAGAGCTTCCTGCTGCGCCGTGACGCAGTGCACAAGATCCAGAGCCTGCCCACCGCCAGCGCCGCTCAGCTGGAGCACTACAACGACATCTGTGCCATCTGCTACCAGGTGAGGGGGGGTCAGTGTTAGCCTGCTGGTACAGGGTGAGGGAGGGGGCAGGGGGGGTCTGTGTTAGCCTGCTGGTACAGGGTGAGGAGGGGGGGCCTCTGGTACAGGGGTGAGGGAGGGGGAGGAGGGGCTCTGTGTTAGCCTGCTGGTACAGGGTGAGGAGGGGGGGTCTGTGTTAGCCTGCTGGTACAGGGTGAGGAGGGGGGGTCTGTGTTAGCCTGCTGGTACAGGGTGAGGAGGGGGGGTCTGTGTTAGCCTGCTGGTACAGGGTGAGGAGGGGGGTCTGTGTTAGCGTGCTGGTACAGGGTGAGGGAGGGGGGGTCTGTGTTAGCCTGCTGGTACAGGGGGGGTGTTAGCCTGCTGGTACAGGGGGGTCTGTGTTCTGCTGGTACAGGGTGAGGAGGGGGGTCAGTGTTAGCCTGCTGGTACAGGGTGAGGAGGGGGGGTCTGTGTGGGCCTGCTGGTACAGGGTGAGGAGGGGGGGTCTGTGTTAGCCTGCTGGTACAGGGTGAGGAGGGGGGGTCAGTGTTAGCCTGCTGGTACAGGGTGAGGAGGGGGGGTCAGGGGGGTCTGTGTTAGCCTGCTGGTACCAGTCATTTGTTGTCATCGCTTCTCTTTTTAAAACGGTTCTTTTGGGACTTGCTAGTTTAAGTGATGTTAACCGTGTGTGTGTGTGTGTGTGTGTGTGTGTGTGTGTGTGTGTGTGTGTGTGTGTGTGTGTGTGTGTGTGTGTGTGTGTGTGTGTGTAGGACATGAAGAGTGCGGTCATCACCCCCTGCAGTCACTTCTTCCACGCCGGTTGTCTGAAGAAGTGGCTCTACGTCCAGGAGACCTGCCCCCTCTGTCACTCCCAGCTCAAGGGCCAATCACAGCCCTCCACGGCCCCCGCAGGCCCCGCCCACCACGCCCCTGCAGCCAACCCCCGGCCGGCGGAGGTGGGGCAAGGAGATCCAGTGTCAGCCAATAAGACGGAGAAGCAGCCGGTCGCTGCATTGGGAGGCGAGGAGGAGGCGGAGTGTTCCTCATCTTCCTCCAGCAGCCACGCCCCAAGCCCTGGCCCCGGCCCCGCCCACAACCCCGACACTCAGCCAGTCCTCCGCCAGCGCACCAGGAGCTCCAGTGACGCAGGGCTCCTATTGGACAGCACGGCGCCACAGAGCGAGGCTATTGGTCCGTCACTGAAGTGTGTTCCGCCCCCGGCCAAAGGACAGTCCCCGCCCCCCTGCTGTCTTTGAGCCACCCCTCCTCCACACACACACACACACACACACACACACACACACACACACACACACACACACACACACACTCTCACACACACACACACACACTACACGCACACACACACTACACACACACACACACACACACACTCTCAGCCAGCTTGGTTCTGCCCCCCCCCCCCCACTCCGGTACATTTCAGCGTTCTCCCTCAGACGGCTCCACACGTCCGCTCCCTGTCTTCTCTGTGTTAGCTGTGTGTTGCTGCACTGCATGGTCCAGTGTGTTCCTTCAGGTCCGGCTCATTTCATGGTACTGCCTTCTGTTAGAGGGCCCGCCGTCACAGACATGTTGGGTCATCCTCTGTGAAGGGTTAGAGGAAGCTGTCCCATTGGTCACAGACCAGATTCACATCAAGCCCAGCCAGCCAATTGTCAACCAGCTTTAACCCCTTTGTGTGAGAGGCCGGAGCCAATCACATCACTCCAGCTTCGTTATGTTAGCCAATCACATCACTGCAGCTTCGTTATGTTAGCCAATCATGCTAATCCAGACGAACTATGGACCCCTCATGACGTCATTGGCTTACACCGCATAAGAAATGGATTTTTGGTGCATTGTGGGATAGCGTATTTAGTTATAACATTTTCCCTCACAGCTACAAACACACACTGAACATCCACGTACACAAACACACACTGAACGTGCACGTACACAAACACACACTCCCTTTGCCCAGAGTTCATCCTCCCTGCAGATTCAACAGGGCTGGTGGGAGGAGCAGGGCTTAGGAGAGCCAAGTGTGATTGGCTGTCAACTTTGATTGACAGACTCATTGCACTCTCTGTAGAGGCTTCGTTCCTGCACGCTTAGGGCTTGCACGCCGTCAACGTCTCGTTGCCGTGGCAACTTTTTCCTTTTTGAAATCCCATAATATTGTTTTAACCCTCAGCCCAAATGTGTTGTGTTTTCTTCTGCCATGTTTAGCATTTGCACTAACTTCATCTCTACTTGGACCCTGCACAGCTGCCTGCCTGTCGGCTGTGGCAACCAAATATCAGTGGTGTGTGTGGTAGGGAAAGACACCACTGTAGATGTGTCCTTCCTATAATAATGATGTCATTATTACTAGGCCTACTCTTAAGGTATTGTTACTCTGTATATAAGCCTTACATATTAGAATCTCCTTCTCTATCTATATATAAATATATATTGTTATACATATTTATATAAAGAAAGATGAGAACTTGTTGCTATGATACGATGGGTGTCCAACAGTGTTGCTGTTTCTCTCGTCTGAATGATGCTGCCTCGGGCTGGTGTGAACACTCCAGTGGCCTCTAGTGGTAGGAGTGCGAACAGCAGGCAGTGGAAGAGACCCGAGACACTGCAATGACCGTCCGACAGTATTACTATTATAACTATTATTGTTGTCCTCCATCAATATGAGTTAGTATTACTGTAACGCTCTAGCATGCACCGCGGGACTGAGAATGATTACATGATGCGATGTATGATCAAACCGTGCGAGTGCTGGACCTTACAACAGTTGAGTATTATTAGAATTTTTTTTTGTTTTGTTTATTATTATTATTGTTTTTGTTTTGAGTATTAGTCTGAATCTGAATGAGAATGTCCCAAGAATGTTTTTCTGGCAGCAGGCAAGTTGGCCTGGCTGGTTATCAAATTATGTTCTTTTGATAACAACGCTCAGTTTTGATTATTCCTGTTTTTCTTTATCATGAAGACATCGACAGCTCTTCCTGTTTGCCTAGCAGGATCTTCCTAATGAGGACGGTTGTCTTTGTGATAGAGGCGACCTGAAGATTAATTTAAATCACCTTTAATTTCCAACACTTACACACACACACACACACACACACAGAGGTCCTATGGAAACGCAGAATGCCAGTATCTTTGTGTGTGTGTGTGTGTGTGTGTGTGTGTTCCACAAGGAATTTGTCTGGCGTTGCCTCTAATTTTACAAAATTGAATGTCAAAAATAAAATGGAACTATACAATTTTAACCTGTTGTATGTGCTTTTCACTTCTGAAAAAAAAAATGTTTTTCTCATTAACTGTAGATCCAAAGATATATAAAGAGATTATTCATTATAAAAAAACTGCAGTTTACTACTGTGTCAATTTCAGGTTCTGTCGATGACATACTTCCTGTTTAAAAACACAAGATACTAAACGAGTAGTCAAGGCAACCTACATTTAAATTACATTGACTGAATACCCAAATGAATCATACTATCGCCCTTGCTACATGATTTTGATAGTCTAGCGCTTTATACCAATATCATTTTGGAGCAGAGTAGGACCGTTTTCATTTGAACCATTTACGGTGTTTGGACGCTAGGTGGCAACATTGCAATGCTTTTGACAACGGCGGATCAGTGCGCGGGCTTGCCTAGGTTTACTCCCTAGGGCATTTTCTCCCACAGCACTGGGGCACAGGATTTTCAGCCCATAAAATATAGGCTGTGTATACACCAAGTTAAATAAAAACTTTAAATTGGGCTACATTAAATCTGGGGGGTGCCCTTTGTCAATGTCAAAAGGAACTGGAGGGGAAAAACTGTTGGCCTACTGTAGCACTATAATTCCCCCTTTAGTCACATTGGATTGTATGTAACTGGGTAGCTAGCTCCCCTCCCCCGACAAACTCAATATTAAATGTGCGGATTTGCATGAAAATACCTCAAAGTTTGTGCACCTTTTAAACTTTAACACATTATAGGCTGACTACATATTAATTGCTTACTTTAAGCTATTGTGGGCCAATAGGGTTTCTTAGGCCACATCAGTTGAAACATACTTAAGGACTTCCCAGTAAGCCACGGCTTTTTAAATGAATTCATAACAATGTTTTACCGTTGGTTTTGACGTCTCTTTTCAGTTTGTTTACTGCTACTGTGCTACCGATAGATGACGCAGTGGGACTCGGCTGTAAACCAACGACGGCGCTCTGAGTTGTTGGAGTCGGCGGCCTTGCTTAAGAAGTAGAACGGTGATGAGACAGAGTTCTATTGATGGAACGTGGCGTGTCCGGTACAATTACACCGACATATGGACCGGTTTATAAAAAAGTTATAGCACATAGGCCTAATTATTTCTAAGGATAACTTTTTCCCACAAGTCCTTCCGCCTATAAGGCAATTGTTTGACTATAGGCTACATTTACAGTGGGAGATGTATGAATTATTATGGAAGTTTAAGTAGAAACGTGTGTGTGTGTGTGTGTGTGTGTGTGTGTGTGTGTGTGTGTGTGTGTGTGTGTGCGCGCAAATATACTAAATAGCCTGTGTCCTTCTGCCTTCAGTTTCCCATGTGAACAGAGAACCCATACTGTTATCCTCTGCAATATACAGTAGGCTAGTAATATTAATTATTTGCTTATCCAACAGTATAACATTTGTGCACGTTAGTTGCGAAATATAATGTGTTTTAAACACTGGTGCCTACATATAGCTATAAATAATGATCATATAATTTTTTTGGTCAGGTTTTTATTAATCTTATATTGGGATTGTTAAAATCACTTGAGATCGGAGGTCGCGACCAATTTGCTGTTGTTTGGCAATTTATTACGCGCACGCGAAACGGATAAGAATCAAAATGATAATCCATGATTCTAGAAGAGGTTTTAGGTCAACTTTTCTTGTTTCCATACCCTCCCCCGACATCTTTTGGGTCAAATACCGTCTGTTCGGTATAACATAAAGATCCTGGACGTTTAGCCAGAGACGACGTGTCTTTAGAGAATTATAACCGAATACCCTGTGGCACCTGCTCTCATTGAACGTGGTGCGCGAACTGTGTACAGCGGCGTGAGTCCATAGCGCTATAAGTGGGTGTGGAGGGGCTAACGAGGCGAGGGGCGTCGTGTCTGCGGGGCGGACCCGACCCTCGCCTTTGTTTGGGGGCGGCACTTCTCCTCCCTCTGTTTTTCCCGTCCCTCCCTTCTTCCCGCAGGGCGCTGAGCTGCTGTTTAGTTTTCTGATAGTCAATCGGGAGTCCTTTGGGAAGAGTCGCACAACCCGTTTCCTTGAGAGCCGGTAGGAGATGAGAGGCAGCACTAGAGATTAGCTGTGTGAAACGCCGCTCTCATCGTAGGCTGAAGTCCACATGGGCTACACAACAACAGCGGGCAGTAGGAACGGCCCGGAGAGAACAGAGGAGAAAAACAAATGAAGAAAAAAACAAAACTTCGCTGTGGATTATGACATTTGATCTGCGGCTCTAGGCTACGGATCATCTCTCTCTCTCCGCTGTGACAGTGGGAGACACACGGAGGAGGGACAACTCGGGGTCTGGCATGCGTCTGATTAGGTTTAACCCAATCTGATGTGTTTTTTTTTACCTATATAATAACCTCTTCAATCTGTGTAGGTTGTGTTTTTATACTTTCGTGCAAGGGTGTACATTTTGCGGAACGACTTTCACCCCGATAAGTGCAAACCACACTCACATTGTCAAAGCGTCCACTAATACGATTTCGAGGTGAGGAGGGAGTTTTGGGGACAAACCCCTGCGATTGTTGGAAGTAACCGAGATCTTAGACGGGAGGCAGAAGAACATCAGCTGGTTGATGTTTGGGATCCAGGAGAGTATCCAGAGGAGCGGCAGTAGCCTGAAGGAAGAACCGCTGGCCGGGATGAACGCCGTGAGGACCTGGATGCAAGGGGCAGGCGTGCTGGACGCCAATACGGCCGCACAGAGGTAAGCGTAGCCTTGGCGGACAGCAGCTACTTCCACAGAAGTATAAAAGGACTACTGCCCCTTTGATGGATGGACTGCTGATTTTTTTTGGTGCCATTTCCTTATATGCATTTGTCCATTGGGAAAAGTCGGGAAAGTTTTATATTTTAAGGGAGTTTTTCTGTGGACGCTCATTTGGAATTATGGAGGAGGTTTTATAGATAATATATTGGAATATCGTATAGCACATTCCCATAATATAACAACAACGTAAATTTTCACAATGGCAAAGGGATTCATCCTTTGGATTATGGGCTATTTGCACAGCTTTTTGTTTTTTTAATGTAGAACTCAGAACAACATGTTTTGACACAATATATAAACCTATAGGGCCACTGCTTTTTAGGACATGCAGTTACACTATTTTTATCAAAATTCATCCATTTGTATGACCTGTATGAAATTATATTTTTTTTCTGTTCTGACACCAACTCCTCCCTTGCATGTTCACCCGCAGCGGAGTAGGTCTGGCCCGGGCGCACTTTGAGAAACAGCCGCCGTCCAACCTAAGAAAGTCAAACTTCTTCCACTTCGTGCTGGCGCTTTACGACCGGCAGGGCCAGCCTGTGGAAATAGAGAGGACCTCCTTCCTCGGATTTGTGGAGAAGGAAAAGGTCAGTTTAATTGCAGATTATATATGATTATATCCTACTTATTTTGTTTTCAATAAATTTGTCTTAATCTATATTTCGTATGACATCGTTTAAATAGAAAGTAAGCTATTGCCTAATTATGCGCACATGTTTCAAACTAATAATTTTACACCTAAATGTACAGAGAATTCCTTGTTATTGCGTGGTCTTTAACTTTCTGTATTTACCCATACATCTAGGCCTATGCCAAATAGGCCTAGAAACACTGTTTACTGTTCATAAATTATAGCCTAAATTCGTCATAATATATAGCCTAAGTAATGAACATTTGACACATCATATAACAAAAAAAATTTCTATATCCTTTTATATTTCTGACATAAATTGTAAAAAAAAAATATATATATATATACATATATATATGTATATAATTATTCCAAAGGCAAGCAACAATAATATCGTATGGCTTTGGTTGCGGACGGTTTAATCACAACCGCTTTTATGGAGGCCCATGGTTTAGGCCTATACACAACGGTCAAAAGCAGTTTCTTTTAACGACGATTTAAAAAAAAATATTATTTGGAATAAAACCGCTGCACAATCATTTAGAGCAAATAGTCGATTGATGAATAAAACGAGTTCAGACAAATAATGTTAGCCTATTAAAATTTCACTTTTAATTTCTGTAATATAAACGGCCTGACAAATCGTGTGTTGGTCTTGGAAAGATTTAGTTTTAACATTTTTGCGAAGCTTAGCCCACGTGTTTTCCAGTGTGTCTGTCTAATGTTTTGTTTTGTTATTCAGGAAAGTACCGGAGAGAAAACCAATAACGGGATCCACTACCGTCTACAGCTCCTGTACAGTAACGGTGAGTCAACTGGTCAAGAGTTTGACGGTCCCGTTAGCCGACCACCGGACACCTCAGGGGAAATAAGTCTACACAGACAGCCGGCTTCCCCGTTAAACATTGTTTCCTATTTAGCCATTCCTTGGTGTATTGCTCGTGATACTGAGACAAACCGCGTGGCAGTTGTAAATTAGAATTGCCAGATTTAGCGCATCATTAAAACATATGCAGTCTTATGTACAGAGGAAACTTTAGCTTCAGTTTTGAGACAAATCAAGACAAGAATAACGATGGGTTATATGGGGCTTTTTATATGTTAGTGAAACAGCGCGTGTCCAAATACAGGTTACTGCAGAACAGATTGTATTCAAAACTAGTCTGATTAATTTAAAAAAAATTTGGTTGGTCTTTGTTGCTGAATAATTAATGATTATGTGAGACTATCGTCATTTTGGGCTATTTGTCATATATGTTAATAAGCCTATGGTCTTTGATTTATGAGTATATCATTTTAAATTGGTTTACATCCTATAGAGCCTCCTACATCGCGTAAAGCACTGATAATAGTTCCATAATTACATTGATACTGATCATGAAGAGTTTCTGAATTCGTTTTTTTTTTTTGTACAATTTGTATGATGATTCCAGCACAAATTGAAACACCCACCCGGACGTATTTTCTTCATAAAATAAAAAAGATTTATTTTAAAATTTTTGGTGTACTATAATTGCAGAAGTTTTTAAACAACAGCTGCTTTTTGTCCTGTATTTTTTGTGAAACATCACATTGAAGCTATACAATTATTAAAAGCCTTATTAGCTGCTGCTGTTGTTGTTGTTGTTGTTGACGTCATCGTTCTTTATCCTTATCTGCGACTAAAGAAGTCATATTAGTCACCACTAACGCCACGCCCTATTCATTTTCCCTCTCTCCCTATTTTCTCCCTCAGGAATCAGAACAGAGCAAGACTTTTATGTTCGACTAATAGACTCCATGACTAAACAGGTGGGAATCTATCACACACACACACACACACACACACACACACACACACACACACACACACACACACACACACACACACACACACACACAGCACCTTCTCGTCTCTCTATGTATTTTCAGTGGAGCTCTGCAAATGTGACAATTTTAACTGTAAAAATTATTGGAATCACACAGAAAGGACATTTACAGATCAGTGGAATAGTCTTAATGTTTTTTTCATTTTTCATGTAGTTTTAGTTATCTTCGTAATATTTTCACTGGAGTAGGCCAGGCTATGAGAGGTGAGGCTCTGCCTCCCCTGCCTCCCCTGACCACACATCACAGGCTCTCTCTCTCTCACACACACATTCAGCCACCCCTCTTTGCTCCGTGTGTGTGCATGTGTGTGCATGTGTGTGTGTGTGTGTGTGTGCGCGCGTGTGAGTGTGTGAGTGCGCGTTTGTGTGCGTGAGTGCGCGCATGCATGTGTGTGTGTGTGCGTGTGTGTGTGTGTGTGAGTGCGTGTGTGTGTGTGTGAGTGAGTGATACACCTACCACCCCTCTGTCTCTGTGTGTGCTCTGAGGGTGATCTAGTGTTACTGCTGTGACAGTAAGCTGCTGCAATGATCCTCTCCCTCTGCTCCATCATCTTATAGTGATATGTATATATATTTATGTTTATATATATAGTATATTGTTTAGATATATAATAGTGGTCTATGTTAAGATACTATAATACAATAGACTAGTCACTTTATAATAAGAGAGAAAAAGCGTTTTGACATGTTGCTTGTGTTTGGCAATGAGACTAGTTTGCGGAGCTGAGGTATGTGTGTGTGCATGTGTGTCTGCATTTGTGAATGTGTGTGTGTGTGTGTGTGTGTGTGTGTGTGTATGTGTGTGACTTACTGATTGTGTGTGTGTGTGCGTGTGTGTGTGTGTGTCTGTCTGTTTTCCTGCTTGTGCGTGTGTGTGTGTGTGTGTGTGTGTGTGTGTGTGTGTGTGTGTGTCTGTCTTCCTGATTGTGTGCGCGCGTGTGTGTGTGTGTGTGTGTGTTGCGCTGAGTGTTTTATCTCTCCCCTGTGAAGGGCAGAGGAACAGGTGGTTAAACCAGTGGTGATGTCATCCCCTTAGTCTACACACACACACACACACACACACACACACGAGATGTAACAACAGTGTTGAATGTTGTGGGACAAATGTCTTTGCTTCAGTGAGTGATTGTGGACACCTGATCCTCCTCCATCATTTAAAAAGATCTTTAACTCGAGTTTTTGCTGGTATTTAACAAAAGCAGACACACACACACACACACACACACACACACACACAGACACACACAGATAGTTAGTGTGTTTTCATTGAGCCAGGGAATACTGTATTCCACTGGAATAGTTAGACTGTATTTTCACTGATAGAATACTGTATTCCACTGGAATAGTTAGACTGTGTTTTCACTGATAGAATACTGTATTCCACTGGAATAGTTAGACTGTGTTTTCACTGATAGAATACTGTATTCCACTGGAATAGTTAGACTGTATTTTTACTGATATAATACTGTATCCCATTGGAATAGTTAGACTGTGTTTTCACTGATAGAATACTGTATTCTATTGGAGCAGTTAGACTGTGTTTTCACTGATAGAATACTGTATTCTATTGGAACAGTTAGTGTGTTAGTCTCACCGAGCCAGTGAATTGGAAGCTATGTGACAATAACAGTTTTCATCTCAGCTGTAATATTGCAATAATGAGGAGAATGGTGATGACACCATGAGGGGGGGGGGGGGGGTGGTAGAGATAGAGGGAGAAACAAAGAGAGAGAGAAAAAGAGAGAGATAGAGAGGGAGAGAACGAGACAGAGAGAGGAGAGAGAGAGAGATAGAGAGATAGAGAGGGAGAGAGAGAGAGATGAGAAAATGGAGAAAGAGTGAGAGAGAGAGATGAGAAAGAGAGAGAGAGAGAGAGAGAGACAGGGGGGAGAGAGAGGCGCTGATCTGTCAGCAGTGAGAAGCACATGAGTAAAGCTGTCTGAATGACACCTCTCTCTCCCTCCCTCCCTTTCTCCCTCCCTCTATCATTCCGTCCATTACTCCTTTTTTTATTTACTACCACACTCCTAGTTCCCACTCCATTACTTTCTGCTTATAGCTCATCCCCCCCTCTCTCCCCTCTCGCCCCTCTCGCTCTCTCTCTCTCTCTCTCTCTCTCTCTCTCTCTCTCTCTCTCTCTCTCTCTCTCTCTCTCTCTCTCTGTTGTGTGACTGAATGTGTGTGTGGGCGAGATGGAAGGAGGAAGAGGAGGAGGGGCGTATCATTTTCCCAATAAGGAAAAAAGTATTTTTTATATATTTTTTCTTCCTCTTCGGGGGAACAAAGTGTCGTCTAGTCGTTAGAAGCTCCGGCGCGGTTCGTCACGCGGCGTTCAGAGAACAAAGCGGCTGTCACGCGGCCTTGACGGCTGCTCGCGCGCTAGCCTCCGACGCTAACGCGGCGCGAAGTGTGTTCCCGTGTTTAGACCGTGTTGTTTACACGGAGCGCGTGTCACCCGGCTTCTAAAGCGGAGCGAGAAACGGTGGAGATGCAGAATGAAAGGCCTGGCTTGGCGGAGTGGAGGAGTAAAAAAAAAAGGCAGATGAAAGAGTGGATAAGAGAGAGGGGGAACAGAACGCGATGCCAGGCTAGCGAAACAGTGTGTTGGGGTTAGCAAGAGGTACAACACTATTTATCACTCTAACACCCCTGTTTGTGTGTGTGTGTGTGTGTGTGTGTGTGTGTGTGTGTGTGTGTGTGTGTGTGTGTGTGTGTGTGTGTGTGTGTGTGTGTGTGTGTGTGTGTGAGGCTGACAGCACTGCCGGATGAGGATCTAATTCAAACTAAAGGCAGAATGTACGGCTGCGCCCGGAGTCTTGTTAGAGGTGATGGCGCTCTGCTGGAGGACACTGACTCAGACCTAGT
>JAPMUY010007235.1:12500-15000 GCA_026901105.3 Galaxias olidus
CACAGCTGGAAACCTGCCTTTCCCACTACAGCTGAATGGCTTGACACCACAGCAGTGGCTGATGCCTGCCTTTCACAACTACAGCTGAACGACCAGACACCACAGCAGTGGCTGATGCCTGCCTTTCACAACTACAGCTGAACAGCTTGACACCACAGCAGTGGCTGATGTCTGCCTTTCACCACTACAGCTGAACGGCCAGACACCACAGCAGTGGCTGATGTCTGCCTTTCACCACTACAGCTGAATGGCCAGACACCACAGCAGTGGCTGATGCCTGCCTTTCACAACTACAGCTGAATGGCCAGACACCACAGCAGTGGCTGATGCCTGCCTTTCACAACTACAGCTGAACGGCCAGACACCACACCAGTGGCTGATGCCTGCCTTTCACAACTACAGCTGAACAGCTTGACACCACAGCAGTGGCTGATGCCTGCCTTTCACAACTACAGCTGAACAGCTTGACACCACAGCAGTGGCTGATGCCTGCCTTTCACCACTACAGCTGAACGGCCAGACACCACAGCAGTGGCTGCTCTGACACCCAAGTCACACGCGGCGCCTTTTCACCTCAAACTTTATCCCAAAGTTTGACTTGCGTCCCACAGGACCTCGCGGTCAGGGGCAGCAAGGTGAGCGTCACCTCCCTTATTCTATCCCCTTCCTCCTCCTCCTCCTCGTCCTCGTCCTCCGACTCCCCCTCCTCCGACTCCCCTCCCGCCTCAGCCCACAGGGACGGTGGAAGGTGAGAGGGGGGTCACACAACTCAAACGCTTGGCCAGTTCTATGTGGCCACTCACCAGAACCGAGTGGGCTCTGTGTGCATGTCAGGAATAAACAGGATTCTCTCTCTCTCTCTCCTTCTCTCTCTCTCTCTCTCTCTCTCTCTCTCTCTCTCTCTCTCTCTCTCTCTCTCTCTCTCTCTCTCTCTCTCTCTCTCTCTCTTTCTCGCTTTCTCTCTTCTCCCCCCCTCCTCTCTTATTCTCTTTCTGTCTTTCGCCCTCTCTTCTCGCCCTCCTTCTCTATTATTCTCTTTCTGTCTTTCTCTCTCCCTCTCTTCTCGGCCTCCTCCTCTCTAATTCTCTTTCTGTCTTTCGCTCTCCCTCTCCCCCCCCCCCCACCCCCACCCTTTCTCTGTCTCTCTCTCTCTCTCTTTCATCTACTTTCTCTCTTTCCTAACAGCTTCATTATATAGCCAGACTGAGTGTGAGTGCTATGCTCTGCTGCCAGACTGAGGAATGGGGTAACAAAGGCAGAATCAAGTCATAATGTTACAGTGATATCGTAGTAATCTGAGGGTGGCTGAGAATCCATTTCATACCGTCAAATAGTTCCCCAGTCCTTTTCAATAAAAGGTGAAGTGCACGTTGAGGTTAAAACCTGCTGAAACCTTTATGCTCTCCAGTTAGCACGGTAACCCACCAAGGGGAAAGCATCTGTAGTAACACACACCTGACATTAGCCATCTCTGTTCCCTTCTCTGTTCCATCTCTGAGTTTTTAGGGGAACGATTGGGTGAATGATTGGGTTATGTAAGCTCCACCGATTTCAAATGGAAATAAGCCTTACTCACACACAACGTTACAGGGTCCTGTTCATGCGTGGACACTGCCCATACAGAATCGTTATTTTGACGCCTCGAAGGAAGGTGTGGGCACATCACCCGCGTTTATAAAACTTGTGCACACACACACAATAACTCTGCAGATTACCTCTCCATATTTTGTCAGATTCCGACGCTGTCTGATTAAATCGCTAATCACATGTGATTGATGACAATATTTGCCGTGATTAAAAAGGCGCCCTGACAGAGGCGGTGATGTTTTAGGCAGAAGGGAGAAGGGCCGTTGTGACGGCTGTAATGGCTTATTTTCAATGGCCCGCCGTTGATTTACAGGATCGCAAATAATTTAATATGCCGGTCCAGTAACGTTGTTGTAATAAGCTATCTAAAACAATTTATTGAATGTTCTCACGCAATAATTCATGAGCGTCATGCATCTTTTATGGGCAATCAATCAAGCTCAAACGCCAGTGGGCCGGATAATGAGGAGCTATTCTGTAGAATAAGGGCTGATTCTAAGTCACACACAGTCCCCTACGGACCGCATCTCAAAATGCAAGGCGGCAAAGGGTGTTTACGTCACGGACACAGGCCCCCCAAAGTTTGAACTCCTGCCACTGAAATCACTGTTGCACAGTTGTGTGTGTGTGTGTGTGTGTGTGTGTCTATATGTATGAACATAAAACTTTGATCAGTGCATGGAGTAAGTGGTCAGTGTGCTGTACGCTATTTTGAGATTATTCTGTTGTCCTAAATACCAGAACGTGTCTGTGTTTGAATTTCTGTGTGTCTGTATGTCTGTGTGCATGTGTCTGTGCCTGTCTGTGTGTGCATGTCTGTGTCTGTATGTCTGTGTGCATGTGTCTGTGCCTGTCTGTGTGTGCATGTCTGTGTCTGTATGTGTGTGCCCATGTATGTCTGTGCATGTCTGTG
>JAPMUY010007235.1:17500-57500 GCA_026901105.3 Galaxias olidus
GATATAAATAGATGAATGTTACGAATGAACGTTTGACTATCACCACGGAAACGGTGAGGCCTGACTACATACAGAAACACCACTCTCTCTAGCGCCCACTCGAGCAACAAAGCGACTGTTTTACCCGATCGAACCAGTAATATGGATGTGCTTTCGGTCTCAAAAGGAACCAAAATGAGCAGAAACCCGCTGGACTTGAATGCTGGGTTTTTGGATATGTCTCGGGTTGATATGTTTTTGTGTTTGTTTGTATATTTTGCTTGGAAAAGCTTCTTTTCTAAAAGGTAAGAAGGGGTGAGGCAGGGCAGGTCGTGTTCCGTGACTGGGCCTGATTCAGTCCACTTAGAACCTGCTAGCCAAGGAGTGTCTTCTTGACTCACAACTTCACTTGACATCACCGCACTTGAGTTTGTCTGTGAAAGTCAGCCGGGCTAAATCGACACTCACAACTCAAATTGCTCTGCTGTCAGATGCTAAACTCCGAGACTGGAATGAACAACTGTTACCATGACAGTTGTTTCTACGGAAAACCAGAGCTCGTAAGATAGAAGGGAATTTGTTACACACGAGCTTTAGTTACATTTGATCTCACCTAAAGTATTACAGGGCGCTACACCTGGACTGAATCAGTTCAGCAAAACTCTCAACTTATCAATTCAGCACAGTATAAGACACACACTTTGTTAGGAGCCGACACAAGATGGCTGTTCTACGTACTATATCGACATGCAATGATCTTACAAGCACAGATTCACCAGTCCCTGTACTACATCACTCTCTGTCTTTCTCTTACACACAGACACACACACACACACACACACACACACATTCCAGTACACACATACAGCGGGACAAGGCCACAGGCTAGAGGAGTCGAGTGCATCCCCGGCTAGGGAGCAGCTGGGCTGGGTCATCATCATCTGTGACCTGTGGCTCATGCTGACAATGTCTGGACACGGTCAGCCATGATGGGGCTGCATGCAGGGACAAGTTGGAGAGAGGAGGAGGAGGAGGAGGTGGAGAGGGTGTAAGTAGAATGGGTGAGAAAGAGGAGCAGAGGCGAGGAGGAGGTGAAGAGGACAGAAAGAAGGGATGGACAAGAAGTAGAGGAAGAGAATGGAGGGAGGAGGGGAGAGGGACGTGTTTAGAGAGAGAAAGGATAGACTTTAGAGGACAGAGGGGCACACAGCAGCAGAGACGAGAACGAGACAAAAAGAATGAGTGGAGTGGAATCGGAGGGGAAGGGATGGGGGTTGGGTTTAAACATGTCCATGTAGACAAAAAGAATGAGTGGAGTGGAATTGGAGGGGAAGGGATGGGGGTTAGGTTTAAACATGTCCAAGAAGACAAAAAGAAAAAATTATAAGGGATAACAAAAACAGTAAGAGAGAAACAGTAAAAAAAAGAAAAAATTTGAAAAAGCAAGAGAGAGAACTTTGAGAAGATCAATCAACATTAATGGAGAGGGTGTGTGTGTGTGTGTGTGTGTGTGTGTGTGTGTGTGTGTGTGTGTGTGTGTGTGTGTGTGCCTTTGAGTTAGGTGCGGAGGAGGAAGAGAGAAAGGCTTTTAAAGCCATCCACGTTCCCGTAATGGAGACCTGGTCCACGCAGTGATCTCTCCATCCAGTTCCATTTCATCCATCAAGAGTTCTGTTTGATGTGTAGACCGGGAAGACCACGGGGAGCAGGGAGAGTGGCTGCCCTGACATCACACCCCATTAGTATACAAATCAGTAGTATTATTGCAGCAGAACTAGTAGCAGAGGTGTATATTTAACTAGACCAAAAGGTAAAAGCTACAGTTGAATATTATTGTCAATAATAGCTGTTTTTAAGCCTTCATGCTGTGTGCGTGTGTGTGTGTGAGAGAGAGAGAAAGAGAAAGAATGAGAGAGAGAGAGAGAGAGAGAGAGAGAGAGAGAGAGCACGAGAGAGAGAGAGAGCGTGCGAGAGAGAGACAGGGGAGCTGTGCGTGTGTGCACTGAAGTGTGAACACGTGATTGTGTTTGTGACACAGAATGCAGGTCGTTTGGAGCCCACCATGCTTGAAATAATTAGATTGTCATATCCTGTCGATTATCAACCCCGGTGCGCTCAAGGCATGATCTTCTTTCGCCCGCACTCGCCTCAAAGGAGAACTGTCTGTGTCCGGCTGTCTCTGGCCGCGGAAGTAATGACAACAACTTCCTCTTCATCATTTATGATAGGTCAATAACCGACATACACATAGGCGATCACTATTCATCTCCACGGGACTTTTATTCCCAATATCTGTGATTGGAATGACTTGCAAGAAGAAGATTAGCTGATCAAAAGCAAAAGTGGGAGGGAGATAGAAAAGTGAGGGAAAGACGATAGATTGGTGTATAGAGAAGTGAAAGAGAGGGCACAGATAGATAGAACGAGAGGGAGAGAGAGAGCGAGAGGGGGGTGTAGACAGATAAGTGAGAGAAAATGGATAGGTAGATAGACAAGAAAGTGATAAAAGAAGAAACAAAAAAAAGATGGAGGGAGAGCGAGAGAGAGAGAGAGAGAGCGAGAGAGAAAGAGGGGCGGGGATAAAGAGGTGGTGAGTTGAGTCGAGATCGTCGCGCCAAATAACGGCCTATACATGGTTATGGGTATGATTTTGGCTTGAATTATAGTCAGCTCCATCCAGAGGGTGTGGATCGATGGCCTGCAGGGCCAGTGGCTGGCACAGTGCTCAGAATAGGGTAAACTGTATAGGACTAATACAATATTACACAACATGCATTTTGAGAAGTGTCACATCTCCCCTTAACTACGTATCGATCCTGTCTCTGCAATTTAGTGCTGCCTCCATTCCCTCCAGCGCGAGCCCTGCTGGGTTAGCAGAGCGGCCAGGCTTACACCCACATACACACCCACACACATACACACACACACACACACACACACACACACACACACACACACACACACACACACACACACACAGGCGTGTGAAGAATGCCACATGTGTGCTCTTCAGAAAACACACAAGTCCACCTATGAACAAACACGCGCACACACACACACACACACACAGTGGTTGGAGGGGAGAGGCCGTTCACACTTCACTACATGACTAATAGGCTGTCCACATAGATAAATGACTTTTTAAGTAACAGAAAATTGCTCTGTATTCAATTCAATGAACGAGTATAGCTTCCCCTCTTCTCCCTCCATCTGTCTTTCTCTCTTTCTCTCCTTGTCCCAGACTCCTTCCTTTTCCTTTCCTCCTTCATATCTCCCTCTTTTTTCCAAGACTCCTCTTGTGGATCCTGCCCACTTCCCATGTATGCTTGTGTATATATATACGGGGGAAAGTGCGTGTCTGTATAGATTATCCTATTTCATCTATCATTCCTCCCTGACATATCTTGGAAAGCCTATCTTGATAGAAATATGTACAGAGAAAATTTGGGAAACAAAAATCTGGTTTCTACCTAACAGTGAGCGAGTGTGAGGGATTTATTTTTGGATTTATATTCAAAATTGTACCCCAGTCTGGGAACAAGATGGGGGAACTTTGCTGGTTGAAATATCCTCACACATTCCGGTATACTAGCATTAATTGGCAGTTAGTTTCAACAGCAAGGTAGCTAATTAAAAGTTGCTACCAAAAAATAAAATCTAAATCTGTCAAAAAAAATATATAGCGACGTTGTAACAAACCCCCTTGTAAGCTATTGGCCAACAATCCTTTCTATGAATAATATACGTAAAGACAATAGACTAGTTCATTATGTGTTCTTGGTGAGATTACAAATGTAAGGGGGGTAAATTGAGGCAGGTTTTGCATGAGGCATCTTTAAAGTGGGAGCCTGACAGTAATGTCTCCAATTAAACTATGTACATATATTTCAGGATGTGGCGCATCCCTGGGAATAATCACTTTGGATCTAAAATAAACAAAATAAGACTTTCCAAAAATAAAAAGTGGTCTTTTGGCTCAACTCGCACCCTGTGAGGGGTAAGTTGAGCCTAGGTAGAGGATAAATTGAACCACATGGGGATAAATTGTGCCATTGATTATGAACTAAAACTGAACATTTTCTCTTCATATAGGCCTTATGTTATATCAAAGCAAGACAAATTCCATGCCAAATTTACTTCTTAAAGGTTTCATTTATAGATGAAGTCAAATAACATCAAGGCCAATTTTCTTCAAGGCCTATTTAAAAGTTTCAGAACAAAGTCAAGTAAAAAACGTAAGAAAAATATTGACTGCAATTCTCATCACAGAACTGGGCTACTTCTTGGTTTTGATTTTGTTTTGACCCTTTCAGAGCTATTTTTTTTTTTTTTCAGTCTATTTCTTCTCTTGGCTCAAATTACCCCATCGCCGCCATTTTAACAAACTTGTTTCATCCAGCAGTTCAGAAGATTACCCCACTCTCCCCTACACCTCGAGCATGCAGATGAATAAACAGACTATAAACAGACTACAGACTCGCCACAACAACAAAAAGCACAAGGGTTCTTGAGTTGGGAAGTAATTTGCATTAAGATATCACCCATACCTTTCCAGTCAAACGGTTAGCATCGTAGCATTGTAGCTAACCGAGAAAAAGCGTTCCGATCCAGACAGACTTTAAAAACTATCTTGACTAGTCGGGACAACTCTAGATATGGAAATTTTGAACATCCAAATTACTGAACTAGTCCTTTAACTACTATATTTCAAGTTCACTGTAAACACTCGCTGTTTAACACATCTCTCATTCTATCCCATCTTTCATTTCCATTCTCTCCACTCGTCCTCCGTCCTCCTCCCATTCTTCGCAACAAGTGGCTGTCGGTGAGCGGTTGCTCCCGTGTGTGCATGAGACGAGAGAAGGAGGACACAGTCAGAAGATCTGGGGCTCCACAATAGTGGAATTATGCAAATTAATCCGCCTAGTGACAATGGATTAGCGCCCCGTCTCGGCAGCTGACAGAGGACTTCAGAAGGAGCTGTAAGAGTCACTTTAAATGATTCATGCCTCACAAATCAGATCTCTATTCACTGCTGTTCTTTGTCTCCCTCTCTCTGTGTGTCTCTCTCTCTCGCTCTTTCCGAAGCAAAGTGGTTTATTTCTGCTCAGTCTCTGCTCTAAATAAACAGTAAACAAGGTAGGAATCAACACATTTTCCTTCAGCTGCTGTGACAATGAAGTCAAATGAGATTGGATTAGCAGTGGTTTTCATATTAGCCCCGGCACATAAAGCCACATCCTTCACAGGCGACTTCTTCATTTATGGTCTGTGTTTGTGTGTGTGTGTGTGTGTGTTTCACGTTCATGTGTTTTTGGTATTTGTTAAAAACACCACAAATAACAATAACCACATGGCTCACACACACAGGTCCAGACTGACGGTGGTGAAGTGAATCAGATCAATAGGAAAATGGCCCAGTAGGAGGTAGAGGCAGTCTTTCTCTGTGAGCTAATCAATGCTTCTTCGTCTTTTAAATTTGTTCATTGTTTGATTAGCCATGCCTAATCTCACCAGCTACAGCCAAAACTAATACAGCAACACTATTAGGAAGGACGTGTGAGAATTATGTGAGCGTTCTTTCACAATAATGTTGGACTTTATTTGTTGGCCTGTGTGTATGTGTGTGTGCGTGTGTGTGTGTGTGTGTGTGCGAGAGAGAGAGCATACGCCATAGACCTTTCAACATTGATTTTTATTGTGTTATTGTCACTGACGCCCATGCATGACCAGCAGTATTGTAGATAAAAGATGGAGAGACATGGAAGGCTGCTCGGTTGGTAAAGTAAATGCCGGCCACTCCAGACATCTCTGTTCATGAAATAAAAACTAATCACATAAGTCTCCTCTCTGATTTGATAAAGGGATTGCTTGTTGCTAGCAGGGGGGTGGGAAGGCGAGTGTGTGTAGTGACTGCAAAGTAGGTGGTTAAATAATGTAGGGGGAGAGGTGGAGAGTGAGAGTGATGGAAAGAAAGCGACAAAGATAGAGAAAAAAAAACGAGAAATGCATTTCAGAATCACTTATGCTGGGATTCATACAATGAGGCATAGGATGAGACGATCAACTCGCAAAAGAAAACTAAAACTAGAATAAACCACAACACATTTCGGTGTAAGTAAACAAAAAGGAACGAAAGCATTTATCGGCGTATGAATTGGCTAATCGTCCTAAGGGCTGGCTGAGGTATATATATATATATATATATATATATATATATGTCATTAATGTGGTGAAAGCAGCATCCCACATAGACATTAAAAGCTAATACAAATACAGTGCACCACCCTGTGAGTGAAATATAGCACAAGAAAACCTTTGATATCTAATCCTATCTCTTTATTTGGCTCATCCTGTCCTTTAAGAACATTACGACTGGGTTCGATATAACAGTCATGGAACCAGACTAACACATATGGCTGCCTCTCTTAGAACATATTCTATATGTGTACATACACAGGGTAATCATTTCCAGCACACTTATCTATCCTAACCATGAACAAAGATGAGGCAGATTTAAATATTGTAAACGGTGAAAAGCCTACCTGTCACGTGTCAATAAACACTGACTCTAACCAGAAACACACAGAGAGAGAGAAAGATAATTTTTAATAAACTAAATGACAACTACAAATTCAGAGATCTCCTAGGAGAGGATAATAATGTGGCAAACCTTGTTGCAAAGTACATTTATGCATGCCACAACCTGAGGGATAGTGAGTGATCAACATACACACATGCACACACACCCATCCACCCACCCACCCACACACACACACACACACACTGACATAAAAATTACAAATCAGAAACAGATACATTAAACACATACATGCAACACAACACAAACAGGGAAACAAGTGATGCAGGACACACACACACACACACACACACACAGACCCACAACACACTGCATTTAGTTTGTACAGTACCTGAGTATTAATGTTTTTACACAAATGCATTTGTAATTGTTTCATTCTTTTTTAAACTATCTGTCTTATTGTGATCTATGCAAACCAATCAAAAATTGTATTTGTATTATTTTGGAAACTGCTTTGGCAATATTGTCTACTTGTGTACAGTCATGCCAATAAAGCATTGAAATTGAAAATTTAATTGAGAGAGAGAGAGAGAGAGAGACAGGAACAGAGAGAGAGAGAGGGGGGGGGAGAGAGAGAGTCAACTATACACACAAATCTTGCTGCTCTTCACTACGCCGTATGGACAACGCCAACCCCAGTGATAGGGTCTCCACACCCTGCTTCACACACGCTGATTGCCTTTCAATGGCTCCTATAGGTATAGATAGTGTATCATGGCCTCAAAATGGAGGTGTTGCATTGACATGACCCCCCCCACCCCCCCACCCCACCACCACCACCACCACCAGCAGCAGCAGCCCCCTAAGTTCCATAGAAGCCAGCTACTTTAATGATACCATACGGGACTATGACAAACCACACACACACACAAACACAGATAGGCCCTATTCACACACGTACATGGATGTGCATAGACACTATAGCCATCACACACACACCTTTATGTATGCACACACACACAGATTGGCCTATTCACACACAGACACTACAGCCATCACACACACGCACGCACGCGCGCACACACACACACACACACACACACACACACACACACACACACACACACACACACACACACACACACACACACACACACACGGTCTCTATAGGAATTCCCGGGGAGAGAGGTGATCTTGAATTGAAACACGAGCATTCCACAGTGCTGAAGGTAGTGAGATGATACACATGCTGCTCCCCCAGTATAGACCATCTAGAGAATCTCCTTCTCTCTCTCTCCATCCTAATCCCCCTCTTTCTGATGGGTCCTTTCCTCCCATACCTCCTCTCCTTTCCATCGCTCATTTACTTTTGTCGTTTCAACGGGAACTGTGTGCATTTACTGTTTCCATCCAGCTCCCATCCTTAATTGACTCGCAACCTTCCCTCGCTTTCTCTTTTTCATCACGGGTCAACCAGTGAGTTTTGATTGAGACCACCTAGCAATAGAACTCCAATCCCACCTCCTTTATATATCTCCAGATGCATATTGCTTTAGCTTGGGTAGGTAGTCATATTCTCCAGTGCGTGTGACTTATATGGAAACTCAGAATGTTTGATTGCGAAGCTTGGTAGAGAGAAAAAAATTAAAACTTTCCCCAGCAGCAGGAGCTACTGTGGTTGTAGTGACTGGATGGGGCTGTCCAATGTCCTGACGCAGAAAGAAAAAAAACAAAGTCAATGAAATGGTAACCATGTTTTCTCTCTCGCTCTCTACCCTCTCTCTTCATAGTCCTTGGTACAGTTACACCGTCGTAACACGCATTCATCATTTCAAACACATAAAACATTATAGAAGGGGAAGTGCAGTGTCTTATTTCCCTTCAGACACACGACTTAGTGACAGAGAGCCTCTGTGTAGAGCTCACCTGGCCTGGAGTTGCTACCAGGACATAGGAAACGGTCCTGTCAGCAGCACTGCAATGCTTCTTTTGAACGGAGTTAACGGCACACTGCTGGGAATCAAATCGATAAGATATCTCAGATAACTACGTTGGGTTTGCCCTAACTTCGTGAGTGTGTTTCCTGAAGTGTCTATCTGGATTAAATATAAGGTGCTCAATCGGTCCTTGGCTCTCAGGGTAAACTCGGCACTTGGAAAAGAGCCGTGTTCAATCCTCTGGCACGCCTGCCAGCGTGTTCTGTGATCACCGGGAGTTCCTTAGAGGCTGGCGGTGGGGTGGCTTGGGTGGGCCTTCAGCTGATGACACCTAAACAGTTAAAACAACAGGAGCGCTTTGAGATCTTTCATTGCACTACATCACATTACAGTCGTTTAGCAAACACTTTTATCCAAAGCGACTTAAAATGAAATCTCATGGTCAATCCCCGTGGAAAAACTTAGGGTTAAGTGCCTTGCTCAAGGACAAAGTAGCGGTGGTGTTCCCAGGAGGGCTTGAACTCATGACCACGTCACCAGGTAGCTGTTGTACCCACTAGGCCACCACTATCCACTACTATCCATCTCTTACCTCAGAGAACACAGTGAGGAAAGAAAAGAAGAGGGGATGAGAAGACAGTAAGCAGGGTAAAAAGGAGAGGATAAAAGAGGAGAGTCAACTGATGGGGCTCTCTTTCTTTATTTCATCTATCCTGCTTAAGATGACACACACACACAAATATACTTACATAACATATATGTACTACTAGATTGAGGTTTAAAGTCAGTGATAATGTGTTTCCATTTGTATGTGCTGGTAAAATTCTCTCTGCACTCTGCTCCCCTCTCTCTCTCTCTCTCTCTATCTCGTGCTCTCACACATGCACTGCTCCCCTGCTTCTCTCTCTCTCTCAATTTGCCATTTGTAGTCCAGAACCACACACATGTGGTCCTGATTTATCAAACACACATGGCTCTTGAGTTTACATGCAACCTATTTTTCATGCAAACCCAAGACAACAAGTTGACTGGGTCCATCCAGTTTCGTCAATGGTACTCTATCGCCCTCTGTTGATGGAATAAATACATGTTTGTTATGTAAATTGACAATAGAAGCAACGATTATGTTACAGAACAAGGAGTATTTTATTACATATTACACAACACCTGAGCGACGTTAAGTAATGTTTTGTAAATGATCATTCATGACGCAATCCTTATTTGTAAAGAATTCTATTGTGTAAGTACCTTGTAACCTCCAATCGAACAGGGTGGGTATACAGAGCCTTATGCAGCATTGTCCTTTCCTGTCGTGATTCTTAGTCCACACAGCTAACCTTTTTGCGGTTTAATTTCCCTCTTGCCTTGAGCAGATTTTTCAAAGCCTGATCCAGCCTTGAGGAACAATTAATCAGGCCTGTGTATGATACCCATCTTCAATTAATAGTGAGGGGGAATTCATTAACCTTAATTGCAGACTTCATATGGCGAAAGGGCAGGAAGGCACTAAGGTCTTCATAGTACGAAGGATCCACTCCAATTCACTTGCTATTGATTTGCTGGAGAGACCTCCGGCCAAGCAATAAGAAGGGATAAGTGTTTTCCACCTGTAATGAAAGGAGAGAAAAAATCCTGTTCTTTTTCTCGTCAGCCTTCTCCTTATATCGCTCCCTCTCTCGCTCGCTCTCTTCCCCCTTCTCTCGCTCTCTCTCTCTGACAATCAAGTTAATTAAAGTAGTTGTACAATCAATTCAGATTCGGATAAAAAAATAATGAGCCCTCAGGCCGAGCACTTGATGGAACTTGGTGTTGGAGCTAAACTTTTGGGAGCGGGCGTCCAAACCCCCACGGCCGGTACGACAGAATTTTCCTACCCGCTCTCGGCCCTGGGGAAGAACTGACACCAGGCAGGTTAATCGGCTCATCATTCCCATCTTCAGAAAGTAAAACTGGGCTGTTGAAAAACGTAGTCCAATAATGAAGAGAAACAAAACACTTTTCAGTATCTACGCTGGTAACACTCACCCGGTATGATGCAAGCAAACCAAAAATAATGTTAGACTATCTACTTCAAAACTGAACATAGCCTTTCCGACAAACAAAAAAAAGCCTGCGGCATATCGTAGAGTAAAAGTGGAGACCCTGACATGTATATTTGTTCAATTACACAATTACTTGTGAATTACACAAGCAGTGGTTTAAAGTAATATGCGCCGAAGATACAATATGTACAGCACCCATTAAAAATATGCAAGGCCTTGGCATCCTGCACCAGTTTCTTCCCACTTACAAAAACATGGGTTAATACTCCTATCAGTGCACTGACAAAGGCACTGCCAATAGAACTGGAGTCAGTGTGTGTGTGCGTGTGCGTGTGCGTGTGTGTGTGTGTGTCTGATCTGTGTGTGCAAAAGTCTTTTGCAATATCTTGGGTGAGCAAGTCTGGCGCAAATTGGCTGCCGTGGTATCACCCAGACTGATTGTTGTGTGTGTGTGATGTCTGTCTGTCCGTTCGTTGCGTGTACCTACGTAATTGCCGACCAATTTGAGTCCTGATAAAAGCGCTAAAAAGTAAATCCAATTAATTATTGGATTTATAATTACCCATAACCCTAAAGCAGGGTTGGCATAATTCCCTTGAACTAAGGTGTTGGCTTTAAAACAATGGAAGGAACACTGAAATATATACCATTTTAAGATCAGTTCAAAGTTTTGAACTCTTAAACATTGTCTAAGTAGGACAGGGGTACAGACTGTAGTAATGAGCGAGCAATGGTGTCTTTGGAATAAAGAACTACTGGAAGGGACAGCTGACTCTAGCATAACATGCACTTGCAATAGAACACTACAAGGGACCATTTTATATTCGGTTTCTATTAAAACACTTGAAATCGACCAACCCATGCCAACCCATTTAAAGAAATGCAACAATTAGCTGGCCAGTAAACAACTGCAACAATTTTGTCAGGATTGTCTCATCACCTGAAAGTCAACTAACCACGGCCTAATATCACGAGAGTAATCTTAAGGCCAGCAAAGTGAAATTATATAAAACAAATGCACACAATTTCAGGGAGTCTATATTTCAATTAATACATTCCAATAATACAGTTCAGATCAGTCCTCTTGAAGTTTCAATATTTAACACAAATTTTGTCTGCCACCGTGCAGGATCTCCTGCGAAACTGTGATGAATTGCTTTATGACACAAGGAAGTGCGTCACTAAACTATAGGAGATATGCCCGTACTTGGAGTATAGTCGTTGATCATGTTAGCAATATGCAGTGACCAAGAGCATTTATGTCTTCTTTGTGCTTGGTAGTAGCTGGACAATAGTTCTATGCAGTTATTTGATTTAACTAAAAACTGAACAATAATATTACTTTAGCCACCACCAAATAGATGATGTTTAACAAAAAGAACCAAGTGTCCAATAACGAGGACTACCTGTGTAGCAGCACATTCTAGACACTGTGCCAAACTAGTTTCACTGAAATGGAAGTGAAGCAGCCTACATGTAGATTTGTCCTATCATGCAAATCTAAAATAACCTGTTATTTTGCTTAGAGCAAGACACTAGTATTGAGTGGTAGGTTACTTGTTTATTTTCTGCCTGGACCAACCAGACTGAAATGCATGCAACTAATTTTGCGTAGTTAATTCAAATATTCTAATAATCAAGTATAGTCTTAAAAAAAAAAGAAATCTCATCATTCCAGGCACTTGGTGTGATTTCAATCACAAATTAAAACTAAAACTGGCTTTCTTTCAACCTTCCAATCCTGCTTGTGTAATCACTCCCTGACAAAGATACACTCCAACCACCAGTGAGAATGATGCAAACCCCCAGGCTCTAAAAGAAATTCCCTGTTCAGTTCTCAATAATTTTGGAGACAGGGATCTGTCAATAGCAAGGTAACCACCTAAGGTGCCGTGGGAGAGAGGCTTTATATAAGTAATGCTATTTCTACAGGAGTACAAACGGCTCAATGAACCAGTTCATACGATTTAGTATTTAGATTTAATAGATGGAACTTAAAGCAACTACAGGCAACTTTTTTAACTAACTTATTATAAATAAATTTCTTCTGATAGCACATTGTAATATATATGGGAGAATGAAGAAATTGCGGTTCCAATCACTCCTCTTGAAGTCTCGATATTTAGCACTTATTTTGTCTGCCACCGGGTACGATCTCCCACAAAACTGTGACAAATTGCTTTATGGCACAAGAAAGTGCGTCACTAAATCAGGAAGAGACGTCCATACTTGGAGAATAGTCGTTGATCAAGCTAGCAATATGCAGTGACCGCGAGCATTCTGTATGTATTCTTTGCAATGGTTAGGGAAATTAATAACACCAATCAAACGGTAGGGGTCACCAAAATCACCTCCTATATAATGCTGCATATAGCAACTTTAATGACGTTTGACGGAAAAGCCTGGCTTCAGAGAAAGAAATCTGTGGGTATTAGGTATGTGACTTACAGCAATAAAAAGATTTTAACAATTTAACTTAATTTCTGGAACATCTTGACCCATGATTAACCAAGCCCTAGCAAAAAAATTTACCCAAATTCAACCACATTTCGTTGTCATAGCAACAATCCAACTGCTATCTTCCCTTTTTCTAACACCTTTTCTATTTATATTCAGTTCCTGACAATGTTATACTTTATCCTTCACAAAAAAAGAGGCATCTTCCTTCCTTATATTCACACTTTTGCAACACTGTTACCATGATAGCAAAAGGAGTGATTTCCTGAAAAGGTAATGGGAGGAAAAGCAGGCCACTAGATGAACAAATATTTGATTTAAGTCTCCTTTCTAAAATGGAAGTATAGACGTTTCTTCTTTGTAGTGGTTGTGTTTCAGGATATGTGTTGGGCAAAGCAAAGATTTGCTGTTATATAGTCATAATTGATCACGTAAGGTGTGTGTGTGTGGGCTAACTAGTGTATCAAATGACAAACTTACAATTGAGAACTGAGGTAATATTTAACTTATTAACTTGCTGTTTGTTGCACTACCTTTGGGTGCATTTTCATGTTAATGAAAAATAGACCACTGATTGTAACAATGCAAACAAAAAAGTGTTAAGAGAAAAGAGTAATAGTCACTTAATGTGTCTGTATTTCCCTTCTTTTTTAAAGATTTCCCCTCGGATAATATCTATGCTTATGCCTTGTCCAAGACCCTCACCAAGGTGTCATCCCTGTCACTGTGGGTCTCGACATGTCAGAGCCAAATCAACACTATCCTCCCGACATCTAGAGGGTATGTAGTCGTGCAGAGCAACTGTAAACACAGCTATCTACTGTCCAGTCAACAATTAGATATGGTGAACTTACTATGTTCTGTACATAAAGTACTTTGTGTTAGTTTATATTATGTGTACAGAGGACATAAAATATGTAAACTTGTTTATATATTTGCATTTCACAGGACACTGTAATCTACAGTATTGGTTTCAATCACACATTTCATCTGAATTACTTTTAAAATTCATCCCTCGATATAATACGTGAGAAAAAAAGAAATCAGCCTAACCCCAAACCTCCAGAAGCGAATAGATGTTGGAGTACTTTAACTTTACAAAACATCTGGAGCATCATTGACAAGGTCTAACTTCTGACATGAGAATGTTTAAAAGCAGAAGTAAATATCATCTTGTGTATTCAAGAATTTCATATTATGGCAAATGCTATCTGTGAAGTGTTTGTTAGACATTTGCAATTTATTAAGATACATTTGAAGAAACATAGTGTTACTCAAGGCACAAGAAAGATGACAAAGCTATTCAGGCTACAAGCACCATAGTCTTTTTAAGACACAAGTGTAGGATACTGTTTGTAAATCATTACACAAGTCAGTATAAGAACATTTTCTGCAGCCAACCATTTCAGACACTTATGGCTTTGGATGGAAATATATTATTACAAATGAGACTTATTTATTACAATGAATCATTGCCAACTTGTACCACCGGTTGATAAGACTTCAGATGCACCGCAAATGGTTATTAGGAAATTGTGTGGAATGATTGAAAGGTAAAAGATTTTACAGCGACCACTTTCTTAGCGTGTGTCGTCAGTGATAAAGAAATTAGACTTTATAATAGTAAAAAACACAGATTCAGTCAAGTCTAAAAGGAAACAAAGTACACTAATTGTTCAAGAAAAACTCAAAACATAAAGCAGATCAAACATGCTAACTTAGGTAGGCTTGATGCCTTGAACACTAATTAGGACAAATCTATTTTATAGATTGACTTTATCCACAATAAGTAGGAATAAAGATTAATCAGCTCTGTAGCATTTAGAACTGAGAAACTGAAACATTTTTGCAAATCTATCAAATCCTTGAGTCTGATTAAGATTCAGTCTATATTAAGAGAGATTTCTTTCTGCAGTAGATCTGGGTCTGATAATATGAAATACACTGAAGCTTTATCGAACCTTAAGGTTCAATCTGATATAATTGAATCAATTGAAACACTTAAAAAGTCTATTTGGCACTTCAGATAGACTAAATTAAACGTTTCAAACTACAGTTGCATGTTTCAGTGTAGAAAGCAACTTTAACCTCATGGCAGGCACGCATTCACAATTGAATAAAACCACTATTTGACACTTGATTTGGTCAGAAGGTGTTTGGCACCACCTGGTGGTACAGATGTTTACTTGCGTCCAACGGGTTCAGCCAACTTCTTCAGCCTCTTCTTTAACTCCAGGGGAAACTTCTCGTAACATTTCTTGCACACTGGTTTCATGTCAAACTCCACAAACTTGTTCCTGAAAACATGAAAGGAGGGGAGAAATCGTAAGTTCCACTCACCACCATTTATCATTTTACAAAGTGCTGAAACCTCTTCTTTCTGTAGCAGTCATATATGAACATGTAAAATAACCTGCTTCAAACTTTAAATCCAGCTGCTACTATTATGGACATTCAAATCCATGCATAAAATTATGCAAAAATAAACATGATGGATCATGGACGGCAACCTTACATGAATGCAGTAAGAATACAAATAAGCACAAAGCATAAATCACAAAATGCAGACATGGGAGAAATATTAATTGACAGACATATGCAGAATATTTTTTTTTTTACTGTCATTTCAGCTGTCATGCATCATTTAATCAACCACAGCAAGATAACAGCTTTCAAAAACAAATACAACCAGACTAAAATAAAAGGTGAAACTTAGGAAATGGTCGTTTAAAAGAAGAAAATGGAAGCAAATACCAAGCAAGCAGATTGAAAAATCAACATCAATAAAAAAGAAAAGAAACTCAAAGAAAAGAAAAGAAATGAGAGCAGATGGATGAGGGTAAAAAAAGGGGGAGTGTTAAACGTGTGAGAACATGGAGGAGAAGAGGTGAAGAAGTTTACAGACAGACAGCAGCAGGTTTCTTTTTTCGGTCTCTGGCGTCTCGCTCTCGTTCGCGTCGGGCCAGACGGCGCTTGAGCTCCTCAGGGAAGCGATCGTAGCAGTGTTTACACACTGGCTTCAGGTCGACCTCCACAAACTTATCCCTGGTTTAACACCGCGGGGCAAGAGAGAGGCGAGGCGAGAGCAGGATGGGAGAAGTGTTCGGTTAAGAGGGAAAGTTAGCCGGAGAGTGTGAAAGCAGTGCCAGAAGGTGACAGGAAGAGAATAGGCAGAACGTGCACTTCGGCACGGAGTGAAAATGACGTCAGTTAGGAACCAGCTACATGATATGCCACCATGGACATCCCAACTGTAGTCAAGGAGATATTCACAAACAGGATAGGTAAAAAAAAAATAAAAGAAAAAAAAAAGTGGAAATTGTATTGAGTGTGCAGTCAGTCTCATAGTGTTAGACCTACGTTTCCTAGGCCAATGACAGTGGAACTTACTTGAGGGTGAGTTTGGTGTTGCAGGTGGAGCAGGAGAAACAGTTGACACACCAGGCCTTGTTTAAGGCTGATACCACTGAGGGAAGGAAACATGAACATAATTCTCATAAGAATTAAGACCATTATACACTCCATAATGTGCAGATATAACCTAAGCCGTATAACAATTAACACAGGAAGAGTAATTTGAGTCAAAATCAAGATGGATCCATTTGAGCATTTAGCCCATAATGAAATGCACATAGAGTCTAGGAAAGGGCCAGCACCCTTGGTTTTATGTTAAATATGGCACAGTTACACGATGACAGATTATTCTAGAAGGCTCATTGGTCTTTAGCTAGGAGGTTCAATGAAACCCTTCCTTTAGAATGCTAGTTAAACAGAAGAAACTTATTGTGTGAAGACAGCCTTACCATCGCCCTCAATCACACGGTTGCAATGGTAGCACACATCTCCAAAGAGCTGGAGGGGACACACACAAAAACGGGGTATAGCATATTACAATACATAGCACAAAACATTTGTTACAGTTTCATAATTAATCCAATATTTACTGCAGGCAAGATTAAGATGACGGACGATAAATGTCTACTGGTAAAGTAAATAAAACCCCTATTATTTATGTCTATACACTGTAATTAAGATCGAATGCAAAGTAGTCTTCCCTGTTAATGGGCTGTCACAACCTTAAACCCTCTCTAATGAACGTTGTGAATGTTTAATCTGTGAATGTAGGAGCCAGTAGATGAGAGGACAGTTATTTCTAGGGCAGGGGAAAGCTTCTTTACCTGGTTGTAGTGAGTCTCACAGTAGGCCAGGCCTTTCCTTTCATAGTGGCGGTGACCCAGGAAAGGTTTCTCACACTTGGCACACACAAAATGCTGCAAACACACACACAAACAACTTACAGTGTTACAGTGTCAGCTCTCTTAAAGTCAAAGAGCTGCTGGATATCAATGTTGACGGAGCTGATGTTTTTCTCTGCAATGTGGATTCACAAACCATCAGGTTTTAAAGTTTCAATTCGTTTTTGTTTTTTTTAGTGTCTTAATAAATATAATAAACATATATAAAAAATAATATTAAAAAAATATAATAATAAAAGATGAGCTAGTCACTATCAAATCACACAAATATAAGGCATTCTTCACTCAGACATTAGGGCAAACAGAGACAAACAAAAACAAGGCCCACACCCCACAGTGGAAGGAATGCACACCTGCAAAAAGGACAGGACCGGACAGGCACAGAGTAATGATGAGCCTAATCCTAGACACTTACGCCGCTCTTTGTATTTGTAGTCCATGCTTACTAAGTGTGCCCTCCTGGCTGGCCTGGTTACTGTATTTGGTTATGGAATGTGTCTATCTGTTCATAAATCAGTTAGTCTAGCTCCATCCTTGGAAATGGGAGGATTTTGGCTTCCATTCAAACAGCGTAGATGTTAAGGACTCTTGTCTGCTCGGGTGAAGTTTGTGTGTGCGGGTGGGTGGGTGGGTGGAAGGAGCCGTTCTGTATTAATAATGTATGTCAAAGTGAACTTCACAAAGCAGACATTGTCACTGCGCTCATAGTAAGAATGGCCCTGTACAAGCTGCTACACACGGAGCACACCAACTGCTGGGAGAGGAAAGGAAATACAAAAACTAATAAATAAAGTTAGAAAACGTAAAAGAAAAAGAAAAAACAACTTCTGAGGAGTGAGGAGACAATGCAATAAAAAGAACAAGAAATACACAAATTAAAAACAAAACAAACAAAATGGTCTTAGGTTCAGCAAAATAAATGAAACATCTAATACAAAAAAAGGGCATGTTATAGGATTTGGACCCACAGAGCGTGGTATAGAATATAGACCGGGGCCACCTCTCTCTCTTTCTCTAATGTACCTCCACATGCCACTGTTTTCCCATGGCGTTGACCACGCGTCCCTCTATAGGTCTCCTGCAGGCGCCGCAGATTGGAACGCCCATCTTGTCGTGGCAGGGCAGGCAGTAGAGCTCCCCTTTTAGCTCCCTGGCATCCGCTGTCAGCTCCTTCCTACAGAGACAAGGTGACAATTAATTGTACTGTTTATCATCGTTCAAATAAAATAAACAAAAAATGATATATATATATATATATAATGTTAAACGATTGCTGTCTCAGGCGCAACACACAGGAATGCTCTGAAATAAATATATTTACCAAGTACCCCCATGTTGTTAAATTGGAAATACTGCAAAATCCCACAATCCTTTGTCTATCCCCCAAATGCCTTCCAGGAAGAGGAAATGCTGTTGCTACGGTAACAGGGAGGCAAGATGACACCCACCCACAGTTGTTGCAGCTGAAGTGGTCCGGGTGGTACGGGTCGTTCTTAAAGATGAGGGGCTGCTCCTCAATGATGGCGTGGCACTTCTGGCAGATGTACTTGCCCAGTCCGCGCGCTTTTTCACGGTTGTGGCACGGGCGACACAGGTGCCTGGCGAAGACAGAGAGAGAGACGGATGATGGACAGCTGGATGATAGCCAAGACCCCCCCAATTGTAGTATCAATTTACTCCTGGCAAACGTAATGCTTTACAAACACTATTTCTAATAACGTTTTGAAGCATAGCAACACTAATCATTTGTAATACAACAACAAGAGAAGCAACTCAATATAGAAGTGCTGGTACGTTTGTGCAATACTACATGTGATGAAACAATAATAAAATAAAAAAACCAACACAAAAATCAAGCAGAAGGGCTTTTATGTGATTGGTTGGGAGGCGCTCACCTGCCGGCGTTTTTAACAAATCCCACATCGGCGAGCACGGCTTGGCAGATGTCGCAGCAGAAGCAGTCAGGGTGCCAGCTGTTGTTCATTGCCTTAATCACCCGTCCAATGATGAACTCCCCTAGTGACACGTCACAAAGAAGAGGTAGGGTTTCACTTCAGGTGTTTATTGGGGATTGTGAATGTGAATTAGTGAGTGGGTGCCTGGAAGGGTGTGTGTGTGTGATTAACACTCACCACATTGATGGCAGCATGGTGCAAACAACATCTGGAAGTCGTGCTCACAATACTTTCTGCCTTCAAACTACAGCGAGAGCGAGAGAGAGCGAGAGAGGGCTCTAAATAGAAATACTACATTGCACTGATGAGACAAGTCTACAATCAGTGCTAATGGTGTGTATTTCTGACATTTGTATTGAGAGTTTGAACATCTTTGACTGTTCTGTGGTGCATATTGTGAGATTATATATATATATATACACACACACACACACACACACACACACACACACACACACACACACACACACACACACACAGTGGGACTGAGTGACCATGAAGTTTAAGAAGGTTTTCTCCCACAAATAATTCAGCCATCTCAAGTATATAGGTGATATTCATTTATTGACTGCACTGTCACTGCATATGCACCTCTAGGCCTAACTATTGTAGACTTTTGTAAACTATTGTAGGGCAAAAGACACAACTGTATTGGCAAATATACAGAAACATAAGGAAACTTGGTAAGATAAAGTTCTTTGACATATTGGGAAACTTTTACATGTGTGGTAAGTTTAACTGAAGGGAACCAAAAGCTTTCAACTACAATTGCTCCCCTGGTCCATATGAAAAACGCGGAAGAAGACCTGGGTACTCGAAACATCACCACGGTGGTGATGCAGTTTCACGAGAGCATTATTTAGTGTGCAGACTCTATTTTTTAGCTTTTCACAAACCCTTCAGTCCAGCACCTAACATTTATCATTTGGATGAGAGTACATTTTATACTTTTTTTTCCATATGACAAACGCCCACCTCATAGAAGAGTCCCTCGGGGAACTGCTGGAAACACTGAGCACACACGAAACACTGCTCGTGGTACAGTTCTCCGTTACTGTTCACTATCTTCTCCGCAGGCGCAAATCCGCTTTTGCAGCGCTCGCAAGCGGCGTTGGCCAGGGCGTTCGCCATGTTGCTGCAAATTAGAAGAAGGGAAATGGCACATTAAAGACAGCCTAACGATCAGAATGGACTAGTCAGTACTCAGTACTAAAATGATTGAGATGCACACAATTTATTTTAACACATTTCTTGACCGTTTTCCTGATTTGTTTATCAGAGTAAGCGTTGCCAATTCTGCCTTACATTTGAGGAGCAGAATGTATTAAATAATTGAATTAATGCAGACATAAGAGTCATGTGGTAGTCTCAGTCACTTTAGGCACCAAACCAGGTTAAAACTGCTTTGATAAAGCAAGGAAATAGGCTTAGAGGGAGCCTGATTAAAGCTTTCCCAACTCCCCACCAATATTTTTGCAGGGGAAATTAGAAACACATTTAGGGCAGGGCCAAGGACACTAGAATCTCCTTGCAACCTTCTAGTATTTATTGAATCAGTCTAGGGTTACTCACTGACCACACCGACTGTTAGTGTTATGCAGACAGCTGTCGCCTTGGACACAGTATTGAGATGTAATGGAATGGGATGTGTAGCAACACTCAGTATCCACCACACTAGCATTATTACACACCAGTTACTTAGCTAGCCATTTCCTCAATTGGTCATGCAGGAGTAACTCTTTCCTCTGTCACACCCTCTTTATTTGACAAGCAAAGATAGCTAACGTTACCTACAACTTTCCAACCACAACTGGCCCTGTCTGTGCTATTGTGCTTTCCTCCTTGGAAAATGTCAGTGCTAGCTAGCTTAACAACTAAGGATAGCGTTATTGTAGTAGCTATGTTGTGTGTTATAGTTAACCTAGCTAGCTAATTAGCTAACCATTTATTAAACAATCTAATGTCAACAGGGTTATCTTGACTTCCTCTCTTTAGTGTTCTTTCTGTAGCTAGCTAACCGTATGTCTCTAGCTATCTCTATATTATATAGCTAGCAAATACATTGTCAGATATAAGTCATTACATTAATTAGTTCATTAGTTAGCATAGTGCTACCTACGTGAGCATTGTGGCTAGCTTACGTTACTTTAGCGTGGTACTTGCAAAGTACTTGAGTAGGATGACATTACAACTTAGTTAACTATGTCCTTACCTGCCCGTCATTCCTGCCACCCCCAGCATCACCTTCTTTGGGAAACGTTCTGTAGATTCCTCTTCGTAACTAATAGTGGTACGAAGAATCAGACCTTGTTGATGTAACGAAATTAAATAAACTCTTTCGAACGACTACTTGCGTTAGCCAATATGAATCGAGCTATCAAGTCCAACGAATCAAACTTCTCCCGACGACTCCTTCCAGACACCGCACTCCTGTCCTGGGGCTGGGCAGGTCTTTCATGAGTAACTGAGTCCTTGGAATTACTTAGCCTGGTTGGACCAGCAGGATCACGTGATTACATAGTGCTTATACAGTGAAGTCTACACTGGAGTAGGTGGGGTACGTGAGCGCAGGTGGCAGTGCCAGTGTGATCAATTAAATTCACTGTTGGACTGAGTGAGCAAATTTGGTTGGAATTGGCTTCGAAGGAGGTAGACCGCTCAATATCTGGCAAAATGTATACAATTATGATTGAATTATTTGCAAAACAGTTTACTACCCCTGCTTGCAGAATAGACAAAACTAGCACACGGGAAGTTGGCACTGAGAGATGTTAAGAAACATTCAGCATTTAGACCAAAAATGCACAGATTGTGCAGTGTTGTGTTTCAGGGTGCAGCAAGTGTCAAACCCTGTGGAGAATTGAACCCCGTTCTGAGCCACAAGTGCCACTACAGAGTCAAGGTCTGCAGTGCATATTGAAAGAGCCTCACCACTTGGGTCCAGTTCTCACTAAATTGTATGTAACAATGTACACTACACAAAAACTATGGACTCAACATAAGTAAATTAGGACTAATGTAAATTAGTATATTACTACTATAATATGTTACAATATATTCCATATAGACAATATATACTGTTTGATCAGAAATAAGTAACCCGACGTCTGTGATGTTATTTGGCCTAATAAGTCTGTCTACAGGCTTACAGAAAATACAGAAAATGAATTGTAGAAAACTACATTCGAATAATTTCCTTGTCAACTGTCTCTTTTAACATTTCACGAAAGACAAGCATCGGAAAATCTTCCTAACTGAGGCTCAAACTGTTAATAGAATACAATTGATAATAATAAAAAAAAAAAAAATGGGGGGGGGTCTCGAAGAGCAAAGATGCGCCGGAAAGTGTAAGCAGTGCGCCGGAAAACGTCACGTTAGAGCTAGAATTCTGGCTGATTCATTGTAACTTAGCTAGTAACGTTAGCAAAGTGAACAGACTACTTGGTGAATTGTGTGGATTGTTTTGTATTTACAGATTTAACAGCAGGTAAGATAAAAACATAAACATACGAGTTATTGGTACATAGTTAAAGGCTAAAGAAGAATGCTCGACTTTAGTTTACGCCAAGTATTGTTTTGGGTTTTGTTAGCCTAGTTGAACGTGATCAAGCTAACGGTTTGCTACTCTTAGCGTTGATATTTTTGTTACATTTGTTAGCTTAAGCCTTGTTAAAATATTGTTACTATCGTTATGGTGGTAAGTTGTGGCTAGCGTAACACTACATCAGTTATAGGTTACCTTAATAACCAAAACATGTATGCATTCGATGATATGTGAATGTGTAGTTTATCAAACGCGAGCTAACCAGACAGTTAGGTAGCGAGCACATTTACATTGCAGTTTGATTTAAATTAAAGTACGAATGATGTATAACGTTTGCCATTTGCGAAGTTGCAAAACTGAAGAACACGTTTTATATATTAGTCAACGTAAATTCTTATCATTTTTGTAGTAAAGATCATAAACATTGTCTCCTTTAACAGGGAAAGAGATGGATCGGCTCTTGAGGCTTGGAGGCGGTATGCCTGGGCTTGGTCAGGTAACTAGTAACGACTGATAGAAGTTCACTAACTCACATTAGCTAACCTCAACAAAATAACATGTGACTTTGTTATTAAATGTTAATAGTTGAGAAATTGCGGCAAACTACTTAAATGTTGTCTACTATGTTTTTATTTTTTCTTCGTTGATCTCTATGTAAATTCCTAAACGGACCAAGCGGTTTTTTGTGTTTGTCTTCCAGGGCCCCCCTACAGATGCCCCAGCCGTTGACACAGCAGAGCAAGTGTATATTTCTTCATTGGCACTGCTCAAGGTAAGATCCCTCATTCTGTGTGTTAATGCAGGGTTTCCTCTTAAAATGCTACTTAGTTACTTAAGTTAATATAGGGTTGAAATTCGTGAATTCAATACGTTTTTAAAGCGCATTGAAGGCAGTTTACAGATATCAATGTTTTGCCGTTATTTTGGTTTTAAGTGCTGTGCCTACTTCTGTGCTATTACATGCTTCTCTCAGTGCTTATGGGTTTGATTTGTGTTTAAATCATAGATGCTGAAGCATGGGAGAGCTGGGGTCCCCATGGAGGTCATGGGTTTGATGCTGGGAGAATTTGTGGACGACTACACAGTGCGGGTAATTGATGTCTTTGCCATGCCTCAGTCAGGAACGGTGAGTTCACATCAGTATTTTGTTTTATATCTACGTATATTATTTCCCAGCAAAGTAGTTTTGATACAATGATATACTTCAGTAGAAGTTTTGCATCAATCCCATTTTATGTTAAGCCCAGTTCTAGAAGGCCATTCTGCTATGAAGTTTGTTTATTAATATTCTATGTATGTTTAATTGCTTTGATGCCTTTTTTTTTTCCTGACTGCCCATGACATTTAGGGTGTGAGTGTTGAAGCTGTAGACCCAGTGTTTCAGGCCAAGATGTTGGACATGTTGAAACAAACCGGCAGGTAAATGGAGACAAACGCCACATTTCACCCCTAGGTTGTTGTTGTTATAACTTCATTTTTTCGAGATAAACGAACATCAAAATACTTTACACCCTTTACAAGAATTCTCATGACAACTCTTGACTGTGTCTTGTCTGTGTGTGCTGTTGGTTTCTCTCACCCTAGGCCTGAGATGGTGGTTGGCTGGTACCACAGTCACCCTGGTTTTGGCTGCTGGTTGTCTGGAGTGGACATCAACACACAGCAGAGCTTTGAGGCTTTGTCAGAGAGGGCCGTAGCTGTAGTGGTAGACCCCATTCAGAGTGTCAAGGGAAAGGTATGTCTCTGCCCTGCCCTGCCCATAGACCTAAATGTTCTTTCCATGGACAAACGGATCTGTTTAAATGAGATGCATGTTTCTTGAACACTTTTTTTATAGGTTAGTGATGTTTTAACTCTACTACTGTAGATAACGTTTATAATTTTTTTGTTTTTCAAGTTTGTTAAACCGTATGGGTTTCTCCTATGTAGTCATAGGAAAATTCCAATAATTTATTTTGTTACTTTCTCACTTCACCAATTTAACAGTTGATTGTTAAAGGCTAGATTTATGTTTTTTTATTGTTGTTAAGTATCTGGCTTGAGCCTAGCATCACCACACATGTTGTATTGTATTCTGTTTAACTTAATTATCGTTACTGGAGAAGGGCTGTAGTTCAATAGCTCATTTTATTTATGTAGCGCTTTTCTGAAACCCAAAGGTGCTCAATCAACTATAGTTGATAACTGTATCATCTTGTGCAGCATGTATTTTATACTGTTTTACTGGAAAGGGCTGTAAGTTCATATCGGTATCTTCTTGTGCAGGTTGTAATCGATGCCTTTAGACTGATCAACGCCAACATGATGGTTCTTGGCCACGAACCGAGACAGACCACGTCTAACCTGGGCCATCTCAATAAGCCCTCCATCCAGGTAAACATGCTGCAGCCCCTCGTTTATCCTTTCATCTGCATGGTTCACTACATGGACAATGATTATGAATTGGTGTATACCTGCACAATATGTATAGGTAATAGGACTTTTGATATGTTATTAATCTCTTTATTTAATAAAGAAAGGGTGTTTTTCAATGTCGATGGGTCGTGTTACTCTTTCAGCAGTTTGTTGTTGTTTTTGTTTGTTTGTTTGTAGGCTCTTATTCATGGACTGAACAGGCACTACTACTCCATCACAATCAACTACAGGAAAAATGAACTAGAGCAAAAGGTGTGCACTACCTGAACTGTACATTCACTTTGGGTTGTGGTTGTGTGTTGTTTCATAGCAAATGACAGGTTATTTTGGGATTTGTTTGTGCCATCCATGTCCTATGCTCCCTCTATAGGTCACCAAAGAAAAACAGTTGTCAATATATTTGCACAGCTAGATGTAGATGGATAGACGAAATTACATTCACAGTACTTTGTATTTATGTTTATGGCTGACCCAAAACCAGTGTGGTTTAGAACCGTAAGGCCTTCCTTTCGTTCCCTGTGTGATGACGTCTCTGTGACCTCTTAGATGCTGTTGAACCTGCACAAGAAGAGCTGGATGGAAGGCCTGACCCTCACCGACTACAGCGAGCACTGCAAGCTTAACGAGAACATAGTCAAGGAGATGCTGGAGCTGGCCAAGAACTACAACAAGGTATGCATCAGTATGGAAGAGAAACCAGTATTTAATCAAACCTTTAGACAGTGTTGGCAAAGCTTTTTACAGGTTGTCTCAGTGGGGGGGTTGTAAAGGTGTCTTAGTGGTCGTAAACGGCGCCCCCACTGCGGACATCCACTACTAACGCTGCCAAAGTCAAAATGTGTATTTTATTAGCCGCCGCCTTCTCGGAAATTGTTTTTTTTCTTTGGAACGGTGTAGCCGACATTATTTCCCACTTACAGATTACTGAAAGAAAGGAGCCTATTTTCCTAGCAACACAAAACACCCTAAGTAGTTGTGAACGCAAGCCTTGTCTGCTTTATATATGTCTTTAAGCGTCCCAGTAACCTTCCCCTATCTTCTTAATCCTAACTTCTTTCTTAAGCCAATACCTTATTCTATATATTTGTTTTCTGTTCCACAGGCTGTGGAAGAAGAGGACAAGATGACCCCAGAGCAGTTGGCCATCAAGAATGTCGGAAAACAGGTAATCAACAATTTTCCTTTTAACCAAATACGTGAATAGTTCCTCAATATAATGTACATTTTGGGAAATTAACTACACATACGCAATTGGTGAATTGTCAAGGCAATTCTTTTTTAGAGAGAGAGAGAGATTATCATTTGCCTGAAATATAAATGTTGGGTTATATTGTCCTTGACATGCGCTCGCTCCTCTCATACAGTTACTATTTTGTTTCCCCATAGGATCCCAAGAGGCACCTGGAGGAGCATGTAGACGTTCTTATGACATCCAACATTGTCCAGTGCCTTGCCTCAATGTTAGACACAGTAGTGTTCCAGTGAAGATCCTCTCTGCATAACTGTTATATATTACAACCCCTGTTTTTCTTTCTTTTATATAAAATAAATGTCTGTATGAAACGTCAACCTTTGTCTAGCATCTGCTTTTCTTTTCTTTTTCCCGATATCCTTTCAACCGTTTTTAAATCTTATTATAAGCCAGATCTTAATCCGCCCAGGACACATTTAAAACAGAGTTCTATCAGATTTATGCTTATGGAACCGCTTTCAGGTAAGGTCGCTTGCCAGTGTCAAGGTAAAGTGTACAAACACTTGTATTTCATTAGTGTTCCACCAGGACACTACGAGTCTATTTAAATGGCTAAGAACATGTATGCAGAGATTTGTCTGTTAGCGCTGGCACAGAGCATCAAAGTGTGGAGATGGATCTGACGTCGCAAGACTAGTGTTAAACGGATGTGTTCAGGTCAGAGGGAAGGTACTGATTACATCCAGTTTTCAGTGAGTATTTCTTAGTAAAGAGCATCATTTCTGTTTTACCTGATTGAATATGTGTCAGGTGACCTACAGTCCTGGGTTGCACCATTGAATTAGCACCACTAGAGGCCGCCCTATACAAACCTTTTAGTAAACCACACTGACGGTGAAGTTGTAGTGGTTGAATGAAGTACCCTCCTGTTTGATCTAGCATTAACTTTGCTAGAGGAGGGTCAAACATTCAACACAGTTAATTTTGTTTATTATGCTCTTTGTAATTTATATTTCTAAGAATTTTTCTTTCTGTCTTAGAATCTCTAAACTTGTTTTCAAAAACCAGATGCTGGATTCTAGAGTAGAAGACAGTGAAACAGGAATGACTGATTCACCTTTATCTGTGTTTATTTCACTGTGTTTTGGATGTGTGTCTGTTTTCATTCTTTAGATGCCAGGCCCTGCAGAACAGACAAGAACTGAACGATAAAAAGTTGCCCTTAAACCTTTGGTGCATACTGCTGATGTGAGTTTTTTTTGTGCTTCAATTGTTAATGATGTACAGTAAGACTAGAGTCAAGTTCAAATGAATGTCATCAGAAAAAGTGAGAAGTGAAAGAGGAAGAGAATCAGAAATAATTTTAAATATATAGGTTCTCTGACGCAGATGGGTAGATGTGCCAGTCTATACAGATTTTTGGAAATTCATCACTTAACTATAGTATACCCTGTTTTTTTTTTATATATCAGCGCACCTGATTTGTCTGCAAGCTGTGCTTTAGTCAAACCGTTGAAACAAACATGCAACATCACCTTATTTGTGTTTCCCCATGGACCAAATCATTTTCGTTTGTGTAACGAGGATGAGTAGTCAACAACTTATACAGAAAATTGACACACGCACATAAAGTGCCTTTTATTGGGTGCTTCTCGAAGGCAAAGAATTTCAGCAAAGAGTTTTCTTTTTGAGGCACTTTTCTTTAGCAGTGAGATTAAGGAAAATCTTTGTTGTGAGCTGCAATACTTTGCAAACCTTGGGGTAAAAATATATGCAATAACTTATTGTTACTTGGGTGCGTTAACCAATTTTAACTAGCCATCTATAGAAAACATACTTTAAGCTACTTATCTGTCAGGATGTTCTCTTTTTTCACAATTCATTCGATCCACATGAACAATTAACTTTTTTGTACCAATTATGGTCTGGAGTGAACAGACCAGAACTAATGCCAGATCCATTACAAACGCCATGTTAAGAACATCATCGTTGCCATATCTGTCAGGATGTTCCCTTCTTGTACAAGGGGAGTTGAGTTCTCACATCTGGATCTGGGCCACAACAGCTTCAGTTATCCTAAAAAGTCCATTATGTTAGGGTGTAACACGGCACCCATAATGGCTCTACAGGACCTGAGCCAGACAAACTCTGTGCAACGTGAAGCATGTGGTCTTTCTCCAACACATCCAGTATGTTATCGCAAGGAGACACGGTGTTGTGATAAAGGTGGCTCCCTGCCAAGATATGGTCCCTCTGGGCTTCCATAGTGGTTATGAAATTTTGGTTCTCCACTGTAAACCTGACCAGAGGACACTGGCCTTTCTCTCTTTGCATTCTCTAAGGATTGTGAACGCGTATCGCAGTGACAATAAATCCATTTATCTTGGGCCAACATTGAAGAATGTATATCTTACAGTGAATTCAGAACCATGGGGTTTAAGAAACAAAAGCATTTTTCAAGACAACGGCTGACGTAGGCGCTCTGAGATGTCTGTACTCAATTTTTAAACAACCCACCAGTATATATAGAAACTGTATATGCTTGAAAGTATTGTGTGTGTGCTAGTTCATCAGTTCCAAAGAAATATTAATTCTTCCCCATTTGAAGCCTAGGCAACCAAATGACCTACACTGGGAAACCTTACTGACTGAAAAACGTGGAGATGTCTCTTGGAGATCACAGCTGAATAGAAAGGGTATGTTTATGTGTGCGCTCTTATCCCTCAGCTACAGCCCAGGACGTGGTTTGTCACACAATGGTATGGCCACCAGCTCTCTATTGATCTATTTTTTCTCTTTCTTTCTGGTTGTTTTCATTTTCCCTCCTTTCCTACTGCCGTTGCTACCTCATTTTAACCCTATCCCTCATTAGTTAGATCACTGTAGAGTTTAATCCAATTGTTAGGAAAGTTTAAATCGCCTTAGGTCTATATTTGATCAGTATTACCACTGCACAGATTGTGTCTTTACATATACCATGTTTGTGAACTAGATATTTTCCTTTTGTAATGTTCGGTATGCTCCTTGCGCACACACTTTGCCTCTGTCTCTCTCAGTTTCTTCTTTTTCCACTCTCTATTTCTCTCACATGCTTGTTTCTAATTTTATGTGAGATCCCATCTTAACACATGCGGGGCATGGCTTCACACAGGAGGTATGGTGAAAACACAGAGACATCATCAAGAATTATTATTATTAGATTTTTTTCTGCTTCTCCCCCTCTTCCTCCTAGCTCCTGGTCATATGTTCTCTCTCTGTGCAGGGTCTCCATCTCTCGCTCTCTCGCTCTCTCGCTCTCTCGCTCGCTTCCATTATTTTCCCAATCTATTTGCACCATCCTTTCCTACCCCATTGACCCCTTATGAATCGTTCTTTAGGAGGACCACTCTGTCCAACGTGGTCTGGCTGCTTTGGCCCACCATTTCAATGAGCAGTGTGCTCCTTTGGAGTGGTTTCCACCCCTGACCGTGCGTACTCACGTGGCCTAGCTCTGCCAAGAGGAGGATTTTGGAGAAGATACAACCGTAAACCAGATGGACTCTTTAATAAACACTAGCGCCGTTTGGTGCAGTTCACGATGACAGAGCACATCCAGAGAACCATGGCCAAGTACACAGTCTCCTCATTCCTCTTAACAAAGATGTGCTTCAAAAACGTGCACGAGGCTGTGCTGTGGCCTTTGTTCATACAAAAACAGAATAATAGGAAGTTGTCATGATAAACCAGGATTTTCATAAATAAAAAATATTAGACAATGACGTAGTATGGTGTCACCTTTAATAAAATAAGTGATGTGCATGACTTATTTTATATGTATCAAGTGTGGTTACTCTTAGCCTTGGAAAACCTGCATTAAGGAAACTAGAAATATATGTATGTGCATTGAGTTTTCTTTTTTTAATGAAGATTTCCAGGATGGTCTCTTTTGGCTTTTTAACAAATCCGAAGGACAAAAAAAAGAAGCAAACTTGTTTATGCTGTTGCCCTGGACATATACATTAAAAAGCAAAAGGTGACCTTCAAATGCGTGGTAAAAGTTAAAGTAGTGCAGAAGCTATTAATTTAAAAAAAAATCTACTGTAGCCAGGTATCTGTCCTTTGTTTCACTATAGCCTGCTGTTGCATCAAAGTTTAAATTGAGTCGTTTGAGCATAATTTTTGGTTGGAAATGCTGCAATCAGTCATTTTTATCCCCCTGACCGTGCAGGATTGTAGTGATGACATGGTGATTTCAAAATTCTCACAGGGTAACGTTTTCCATGATAGACTGAGAGGAGTGTGTGTGTGTGTGTTTATATGGCTGAGGGAGGGAGACAAATTCTTTCTACACTAGGGTCCCTCCTCACACATCTGGAGCTGAAAGATCCCCACCAACCCTGACCTGTTTTTCCCCAAACCACGTATCCCTTCGTCCTAAGCGTTCAGATGTCGTCTGCCCTAACACTCTCTTTCTCGCCCAAGTTAGCAACGCGCCTCCTCACAGTCCATGAGGTGTGTTCACTGTCTCACGGTGTTGTACTGAGACGGAGAGAGCGAGGTTCTGGGTAACGTAACCTGCCTCAAAGGCAGCTGTGTTGTTTCAGACAGCCCTCCTTCACTTACCCTGCTGGCTGCACTTTTCACAGTTGCCGTTTAAATGGATGTATGGGTGATTAAGAGCTGCGGGGTTTTCTTTGCTTGACTTTGAATGCATGAAGTATTATGGAAAAAAAAGGCTGCTCATGCTTCTGTGATGTTTCTTTTGCTCTTTGCAATAACAGATGAGGCTGTTGGGAAAGTTGTTGGGGCCTGTTTTTGGGCAGACTGGATTCCTGAGGGGAATGCCCAAAAATAAAGAGGTAAGAAAAAGAGGAAGCATAGGGTGGGGGCAACTGTTTTCTTTTCTTTCATTCCTTGGCAGATTTAGAAAGGCTGATCTACACGAAAGACTAAATAAAAAACAACAGGGGATGTTTTTGTCTCAAAGTTGTTCTGTTCGTTGGTGACTTCCCAGGGGAATACTTGCGTTGAAACATGACTCCCCTGCTGGACTGTGTGCGTAACTCTCTTGGCCCTTTTTCTGCCATCCTCTCTCTCTCTCTCTCTCTCTCTCTCGACCTTTCTCTCTTTCCTTGTGCTACAGCTCGGACGTCCTATCTCCACGTCCTCCCACTCACAGGGACGGGAACAAATGTTTCCAGAGTGTGATGAACTGTCAAACACCAATGTACCATAGCACACGCCAGATGAGCGGATCGTCTTCACAATAGTTCCATTCATCTATCACTATCTCCCAGACCAGACCAGACCAGGCCGGGCCAGGCCAGACCAGGCCCAGACCTGAGGGGCTGTAATAGCCACAGTGAAGATAGATGGGAGGCTGCTGCGGATGGGGTCCTTATAAGACAGTCTGCATAAACTGACCTTACGTGACCTCTATCCATCAATGGGATTCCCTGACTCATGGACGAAGCCTAGACTGGCACGCCCAAACGCACAAACACACCCACACACCCACACACACACACACACACACACCTACAAACACACCTACACACACACCCACTGTGTGGCATCTATCCACTTTCCTAATTTAAGAGCTATCTGTCAGTCAGTTGACATATATGTACAAACACACATTTTTTCTGGAACGGTTTCATTAGTGACAGTTGGTGCAATGCTCTGGGGGTTTTGGTGCTTGAGTGTAATGTGGACGGTGCACTCGTGGTCCTTTGAGGTCGTGTTTCTGTCTTAACTAGAGCTCTGGAGGTGGATCAGTAATAGATAACGGGGAAAACAAGGGAGAAATGAAAGAGGTGCTGGGTTGTAGTGATACAACTGTAGATTGGTTTAGAAAGTGTTATGGAATTCTGCTATTACTAAAAGAACACTCAATTCATTGAGTCTGAACTGTTACAACAGAAGAAATACACTATGCCTTCTTTGTCTCTCTGTAGATCATCTTCAACCAAAGGCCAATTGCTTTTTCTTTGCCAATTCTAACCTTATTTCATCCCCATCTTCATCTACAGTTTTGTTATAATGTTTTTTTTTTGTTTTTTTTTGCTTAGATTGTTGCAGTTCTCTCATTAATTTGATCTAATTGCAATGATACAAGTACCTTTATGTAAATAGTAGACGCGACGGACGACAGCCAAAACCAATATGTTTGTCCCTTCCCCGTTCCCCCTAGAATCTAATCATCTACATGAAAATAAACAGGCATCTTTGTGTTATTTTACCAGTAAGTCGTACAGTTTTCAGTCCATGTGCATGGTCCATTTACAGACACAATCCTGCCTATAGGACAGAACCAAGTGAAAATAAACATTAGCACTGACCCAAACACCACTTGGTCCTGAACCATGCAGATATATACTAATCATACAGACTTACAGGCAGGACGTATAAACATTGGTTCTGCTTCTTGTTGTTGTACAAGAGGACACTGGACATCGTGGCAGAACACGGATATAGCATTTTAATATTGAATAAACAAGCCAGACGTATTATAATGTTGACACTGCGCTAAGAAGCTTGTTTCTGCAACGTTAGGAAGGAAAGAGAACGCTCTGGGGCATTACATTTTTCGAATTAATTAATGTTTGGCCCCTTTATTTCTTATTTTGTGTTTTGAGCTTAAGTGTATTATTTGGTGCAAATGCACGTCCGTGTCTGTAAAGCTATGGGTTTTAATAAAAGAAGTGTTTGTGAGCTATAAAGTGTGTGTAGCTCTTTCTATACACTGACATAGCTATACGTTATACCATAATGGCAATACCACATTTTGCCCAGTGTTGAATGTTTGCCTAAGCCATAAAGTCCACCCCATATACGCTGTTGTTACTGTAAGACTTTTATCGGAGGTCCCGGAATGATGATGTCACTGCTACCACATTTTCCCCGTTGCAGAAGGAGACTCGTGGGCAAAGAGGTACGCTGTGTGAATGTGTGTGTCTAAGTGTCCCACCATGCTAAACACAACCACATTAGAGAGGTGGGGCTTTCATAGGTCTGGGGCTTCAGGGGCCTGCTGTCTGGCTGAATGTTATTTAAGTCAGCAAATGGACCCCATAACACTTTCCCCCATACCCCATGGGTGTTAAACTGTACAAAGTAAAGTAAGGAAAAGTAAAAAATATTGAGTATGAAAAAAAATTAAACAAATAGACTAAAATACTACTTTAGTAGAAGTCAAAGTATTTTATTTAAAATGCACTGAAGCATCTTTTATTATTGTTATTATTATTATTATTTTTGTACAGCTCATTTTACAGCTAACAGAGTCATTATTACAAGAAAACATGGCAAGTAAAATTAGGATGAGTGTCAAATAATAGTTAGTACAAAAAATTGTTTGTAATTCTCACTTACTTTCTGCTATCAATGGGACCATATCTGAGGAGGCCTCTATATTTATCCGAATATTATATAATTTTTATATTTAGCAATATTAGTACAGGATTCCTCTCCCTGCAGGGTCTGAGTACATCACCTCATAGAGGTCAACTAGGCTCGTAAAAAGGCTGTAATGCTGCCATTATTTAGCCCATGTGCCTTTCTAGATTGTTGCAAGGGTTCCTTTTATATCATGTGCTATATTTTCAGGTCTTGTTGATTGTTTGCTGAATACCATTCTAAAGCTAGTGCATACTTCGCTGTGGACTAATGTCACGTTGGTGTTTCTTCAGACAAATATTCTTAAAATGTTTACCTTCATTTTATATTATTTTATGACTTAGTAGGACTTTGTTCCAAACAACTCGGTCTGTCACCATTTCCGTGCTTGTAAATTCACAAACGTAGTGAGCAGAAACCTATGCCTTTTCCCTCCTTCCTGTTTCAGCTCCAGACTTTCAGTTTTTTCGGACCAGACAATTTATTCCCCGGTGTCTTTCATTAGTGCTTACATATAGAGATCCTTTCTCCATGACTGGAGGCCAGTGGAGTGGATAGTGGATAGAACTACTACCGGGTGACCCAAAGGTCATGAGTTAAAATCCCACCACTAGTCTGTCCTTGAGCAAGGCACATGACCCTAAGTTGCTCCAGGGGGACTGTCCCCGAAAGCTGATTTGCCAGTCTGCTAAACGATGTAAAGCGTAGGCCAGGTCAGCGTGAAGATACTGATGGAGAAACAAATTCCTTTTACAAAAATGTGCAGTATTCAAACATGTTTTATCTGACTTTGTTGTAGAGCTATGCCTTGGTCGGGTCTTTGCCATAGACATTACGCTGATATTGTGTAAATTTTTAAATGTGCACTCTTCTATGCTATTCCGATCTATATCTCAATGGTGTGGCTACAGTGTTTAAAGAATTACATTAATATTGAGTTAATTCCGTCATTAAGAATTGTCACTGACGTATTTTTTTGTTCTGATTTCTGTGTCAATCGTGTTGAAAGTTCTAAAGAAGGTATTCACAAACACACACACACGCACACACACGCACACACACACACACACACACACACACACACACACACACACACACACACACACACCACAGGGGTTTACCTCGACAACTCCCTCCTTACTCAGTTCTTCCTCTTTTCGCTGTGTGATTAGACACTCTTCAGTCCACAGCAACTCCACAACAAACACACACTTCTGACGTCCTTACATCTTGTTTCCTAAGCATGCATTTCCATTTATAGATTGAAGAATATGTGCTGTATGCACTTAATTACTTATTGTCAGCTATATCTATTTAAAGTCTTTGTGAAATGTTTAGAAACGTTTTGTGTTTGCAGACATTTTGGGTTAAAATCCTTAATTGAATGATTGGAATTGATTACATAAGTTTAGAAGGTTTTGATATAAAATCATGAGGGATATTGAGGTCTGCACATTTTGAACTGAGATTTAATTAGTTGTGTAACTAAGTTATTATCTGATTTGTTTAAACAATGGTAACTATGTATTTTCATGTATTTCCCTGTTTAACATTAAATAAAAACAAAACAATTTGAAAAACACAAACAACGTTATGTTTTATGCATAAAATATACAGTACCAGTCAAATGGTTGGACATAAATTTCCATTCTATTGAATAGGAAAGTGTGTCCAAACTTTTGACTGATACTGTATGTACACACACAAAAACGTGACTTTGGTTAGCACCACAAACAAATACTGGGAGGACGATTGAAGGAAACCCCAGTGCAATCAGTCCTTCACAGACAGATGAGCTCAGCACACCAGGGGTCAGCCCCCGAGCCTGGCCCCGCCGGCGTCAACTCGCTGGATGTTCATTTACCTGCGTTACCAGGCTGCAAATGTCTTCCCAGTCATTGTTTCCAGTAAAACGCAGACATGACCACACACAAACATGCATTTGCGTGTGTGTGTGTGTGTGTGTGTGTGTGTGTGTGTGTGTGTGTGTGTGTGTCATTGATCCACTTAAGTAAATTATTGTGTTGTGCCAGGAGCAGTCCTGCCGCTTTGATGTCATCGACTTCAAACACCTGGGTCAGGATGAGCTGTGTAATCAGAGGGTGCTAACACACACACACACAGGCACACACACACACACACACACACAGAAATACCAGACTTTCTCACTAGCACACACACGCACTCACCTGCATGTCTAATGATGTCCTGACCCGCTTTGAGCAGACAGCTTGATTTATGAGACTGTACAGGTTGACAACGTGTGACAGTTGGTGTGTAGTTATTCTGGGTCAGAGATCAGAGGTCAGAAACGGGTCAGGGGTCATTGCAGGGTCTCTAGGCAACCCGATGGAAACGAGGAACGGGATTACTGAAACCGATAATTCCAAACTTTAGTGTGCAATTTATGAAATAAGTATATAACTGAAATACTTGAAGGCATACGTGTCGTAAATAAGGTTTCATCAGTAAAAAATGTATGTTGTGTAGGTCGCAGGTTTTTGTAACATGCACCGGAAGTCTAGAGTAAAGTATCAAAGAATGTCTCATAGTTCAAAGGCGGTCGTATGATTGTTGCAAAAATCAGCTCACATTTATTCCATTCATGTAAACCTATTTGACAAACGTGCTTCGTATGGAAACCTGGAAAAGAAACCAGAGGGTTTATTGTATGACATTTTAACTATTAATGATTTATATTTATATGCTTATGTTTTTTTCAGAATGTCTTGTTTTATGTACAGTTGTGTGAAACCTTTCATGTGTTGCTTTTTTTTTGCTTGCAAAAGAGACTCTGAATCTCTATGAGACTGACCTGGTAAAATAAAGGAAAAATGAAACAAAAAATAAAAAACCAAAACCACTCTCCTATTTCCTCATGGAAGTTTAACTTTCTTCTAAGTAGAAATCCAGTGGCTGTGACAGTGACACATTCGGAAGAACTGCTGACCGCAATGTAATGAAGTAAATTATTCCAGCTGTGTTGCACAACCTGTTTTGTTAGCGAAGAGCCACACATAGCGAAGAGCCTGTCTGAGAGGAGATGTTCTTATGGGCTTATGTGTGTTTATTTTTTTATTTTTTACTTTTTATCTGTCTTTCTGTGGTTTTGCTGTCAGCTCTGGTTTGTACAGCACTTTGGTCAACGTGAGTTGATATTAAATGTGCTTGATAAAAACATTTGACGTGACTTGATGTGCAGAACCTATTTGTGGTTTCCCTGTTAAAGTCTCCTGGGCTGCTGGGAAATAGCTCTGTGTCCCTTTTCCAGTCCTGACTGAGTCACTTTGACATCGGTCTGGATAAAAAGTTCCGAGAGGCGTGATAGCCAAACAGGGCTACAGTGAGATAGTCAGCACTCATACCCATGTGTGTTGAGGTGTAGGTGTGAGGGTCTGTTTAAAAGAGAGAGAGAGAGAGAGAGAGAGAGAGAGAGAGAGAGAGAGAGAGAGAGAGAGAGAGAGAGAGAGAGAGAGAGAGAGAGAGAGAGAGAGAGAAAGAGAAAGAGAAAGAGAGAGAAAAAACAGAATTCACACAAAACCAGCACTGAAGAATGTACAATGTTCATGCTTACCTGTTTGTATATGTTCTGCTCTGTTCTCATCCACCAGGTCCGGAATGAGTGTGTTCTGGTTGGGTTGCGTCAGGGCACAGTGGCCGTACAGTGTAGGCCCAACTGTGGTCCAGAAAAATCAACAGCGCTGGCATATCCCCCCCCCCCCCCCCCCAAATTAAAAAACAGAACTGCTACTTTAAGTGGTACATGGTCTGAAATTGACTGGACACCCATCTAATTTAGTCACACAGGCTCCTCCAACCAGGGGCCTAAAAGGTATTGAGGAAAGACTGAGAGACAAAGTTAGGGAAGGAAGGAAGTGGATACAGGACGAATCCAAGACCGTGCCGAAATACTGTCTTCATCACCTACATCTTCATCACCTACATGGATCACACACACTGGGATATTACATGATTATTTATAATTCCATTCCATTTGATTTCTATCGCTAACTTGTGTGTTTGTGTTTCATGAAGCAGACGATTAGGAGAACAAGTCACTTCCCTCAGGGATTAATAAAGCATTTTATCATAACACACACCTTGTCCCTCCATAAATAACAATGGTATGGTTATTATGTTCTATGAAGTCTGCGCTTTTGTTTTGTTAGGTTCTTTTTTTTCCCCTTGTCGCAGGACTGAGGCCAGTACAGCTCTGCAAACATCTGAGCTCACCCCTGCCATGAATAACCACCGGGAGAAGAATCACCAGAGTGTGATTTGTCCACCAGCCTCCCCTCAGTACCCAAAGAGTCAGACAGACAGACTTTAGTTGGTCACCCACCACTGACCACCACACCACCCCTCAAGCCCAGCTCCTCCATCCCCCCCCCCCCCCCCCCCCCCCCCCCCCCCCCCCCCCCCCCCCCCCCCTCTGAGTCAACTCTCGCTGGGCACGGACCCCTGCCCTGCCCTGCCCTGGCCTGGTATGGAGGAGGTCTGGGTGGAAGTCACTTTTGGAGGTGGGGCCCAAACAGTGTCTGACCACACAGCCTCGTCTGCAGAGTCAGAGGAGTGGAGGTATAGGAGAGAAAAATGAGAGAGAGAGAAAAAGAAGGGGCTATTAACATGGAAATTACCAGAAATAGAAACAGAGGAATTTGCTGGATCAGCATTTATTGAATTTATTCCAGACAGAAGTTCATGCCTTTTGAGTTTAATAATCCAAAATCTAGGATTGTTCCCAGCCTTTTTTCACAGCTGGTTTATTGATGGTACTAAATAATTTATATTCATAATGTTGTTGAAACATATTGTGGAACAAAGGGCAATACAAATAAAGTAAATACTACTATGATTAAATTATTATAATTATTTAGGGTCATAAAAGTGTTTGGCGGGAAGAGACATATTTTAGAACAATGACGTAGTGTCGTGTAGTAGTTATCCATTAACGTGACACAGTCATGCAGGGAGACTAAACACTGTCTGGAAACGAGGAAACAAGTCTGAACACACACACACACACACACAGACAAACACACTGGTCATTCACACAGGTGAAGGGAGTCACAACAGGCATATTATATCACCTCTTAGGCTGTTTGCTAAGAAGCTGGACTGCATACCTGTATATGTCTCTGTGTGTGTGTGGAGGTATCTGATTGTGCCTGTGGGTGGGTGTGGAGATTTTGGATTGTGACTTGATGGTCTGTGTGTGTGAAGATTTCTGATTGTACGCGTGTGTGTGTGTGTGTGTGTGTGTGTGTGTGTGTGTGTGTGTGTGTGTTTGAGAGAGAGAGAGTGTGTGTGTGTGTGTGTGTGTGTTTTGGTGTGTCAATTGGTGTGTGTTAAGATTTCTGATTTTACGTGTGTGTGTGTGAGTGTGTGTGTGTTTGTGTGTGTGTGTGTTTACCATGTGGACTGGTGATGATGGCCTCTTCCGCCTTAAAGGCTTCTCTCAATAAAGTTTGGCGTGCTTCAAACCAAGCAAACATGGTCAGGACAGGACAGTAAGTGGAGTGGTTCTGTCATACTATATACTCATATAGTATGTACAGTATGTATATAGTATATACTCATCCAGGAATTAATGCTCACCATGTGAAAACACACAATTAGAGCTGGGCCAGACTAAGGTGACTTCCTGTGGATTTCCTGCCCCAGAAAGAGTCACCTCACCTGGGGTGAGTGAGATAGGCCCCACCCTAGCTGAGGGGGGAAATGCTAGACCCGCTGTAGTCTAGACGGGAATGTGTGAGTAATACTGAACCTTGAGGCAACAGCTTTATGTAAATAATATTCGGGTCAATCTTTTTAGGACTGTGTTTTCTAGAGTGGACTCTTTGACTGGTGTGACTTTAGCTTGGATAAGGTTATCTTAAATAATGTCTTTAGGCTAAACCTTATTCACAATATGAATACGTTAACAGAGAAATAGCTACATGGAAAGAAAGCAAAATTATTTATGTGTGTGTGTGTGTGTGTGTGTGTGTGTGTGTGTGTGTGTGTGTGTGTGTGTGTGTGTGTGTGTGTGTGTGTGTGTGTGTGTGTGTGTGTGTGTGTGCACGTGGTGGTGGTTGATTGTGTGTGACTGCACATTGAAATAGGTTGAGTTGAAACAAAGGAAAACATGGTCTCGTAAACCTTTGTTAGGCTCCTTCCAAGTCTAACACTACCACTGTTGGGGTTTGGAGCGGTGAAGTTATTCATCTGGTTTTGGAGCTAGCTAGCATGGTTATGAATGAGTTCTTAACGTTGTTATTATTGTTATTCATTGAGGTCCCCAGCACACTAGAATATTACCT
>JAPMUY010007235.1:60000-157500 GCA_026901105.3 Galaxias olidus
TGTGTGTGTGTGTGTGTGTGTGTGTGTGTGTGTGTGTGTGTGTGTGTGTGTGTGTGTGTGTGTGTGTGTGTGTGCGCGTGCGCGTGCGTGTGTGTGTGTGTGTGTGTGTGTGTGTGTGTGTGTGTGTGTGTGTGTGTGTGTGTGTGTGTGTGTGTGTGTGTGTGTGTGTGTGTGTGTGTGTGTGTGTGTGTGTGTGTGTGCATGTGCGTGTGAACGCGCGCGTGCGTGTGTGTGCATGTGTTTTACGATTGAACATGACTGTGTGGGTTGACAAACTTCTTCTACCTCGCTACCTTTTGAAATATTCCTCTACCTTTTGAAATATTCCTCTACCTTTTTAATAATCCCTCTACCCTTTCTATTACCCCTATATCCTTTCAATAACCCCTCTGTCTATTACTCCTGTATTTTTAAATAGCCGCTCTACCTTTTTAATTACTCTTCTGCCTTTTCAGTTACACCTCTACCTTAAACCCAATCTTAGCCAGCCAGCGACACACAGATGAACAGACAGACAGACGTATATGCAGAAAGCCCTGACTGGTGTGAATCAACACTTTCAGTCAGTCCTTGAGGCACCATCACTTTCCAGCAGTCTTTGAGGAACTACACCCCTCCACCCCTAATACCCGACCCCTCCAAACACACACACACACACATTTTGGTTACCATGACAGCGCTGTCTTCTAACACTCTGTTGTGGAATCTTAAGGAAATGTCTTGTCAGACTTTAGTCGTTGGCTCACAGCGACCTCCATGCCTTCGTCACAGACGAAACCGCAGCACGTACTTCACATCCTGTGCACAAGGTGGCTCCTTTGCGCTGACGCGATCTGACTGTTGCCGTCCTTGAAGATGGACTGGACTGGAGAATGTTGTCCGAATCACACAATTTGAATCGCTCTCTGTGTGAGGACATACTCTTCTGTCTCGCTCTGTGTGTGTGTGTGTGTGTGTGTGTGTGTGTGTGTGTGTGTGTGTGTGTGTGTGTGTGTGTGTGTGATGGCAATAAAAATGCCCACAGAAAGCTAATAGTTCAAACATTAAGAATACCACTGTCACAGAGACCGCCAGTAGTCATAGGACTGTGACTGGTTTATGGTTCTCTACTTATCATAACAATGAAAACACACATAAAATACAACACATTTTTACTGTTCGTAAGAACATGTGCAGTCCCTGCTTGCTCAATGCACCCTCTGAATAAATGTAATATCAATCCATATAAATCTGTCTTACAGTAAACTGCTGTTTTCTCCAGGTGCATCCCTGTGTCTCTAAGCTTACATCATAGCCAGTAAATGCACTGTGTAAAAAGAAACCTGAGAGGGACAAAATGTAGCAAGAGAGATTAGGCTGATATATGGCCTATGTAAGCCTCAATGATATATGCGTGTTACGAAGGTAGGAAGAAAGAAAGAAAGAAAGAAAGAAAGAAAGAAAGAAAGAAAGAAAGAAAGAAAGAAAAAAAGAGAGAAAGAAAGAAAGAATCAAACAAACAAATAAAGACATAAAGAAATAAAGAAAACAAGCAAGAAAGAAAGCAAGAAAGAAAGAAAGAAAGAAAGAAAGAAAGCAAGAAAGAAAGCAAGAAAGAAAGAAAGAATAAAAACTAGGAAAGGAAAAGGGTAAGGAAAAACTAGATAAAATGAGAGAAACACGGGGGTTGGGGGACATTTTGACACGACCCAGGCCATACCTCAGGGAGCCTTAGACAGAGACAGACCATAAATCTAGAGTGTAACCTACCTGAACTAAGAGATGAGGTCATTGCTGAGGGGGTACTGCAATGCTCTGGGAGGTTGTATGCAAAGTGTGGAATCTATTGTTGACCTAGAATCTTCATGACTGTTAGCTCTATCTTAATTTGTGGAAAAAAATTGCATGTTTTTTTTACACAGAATGTTATGTAAATTGCTCACTTATTTAATTTTTTGAAACCCATTTGAGTGCACATATTCGTTTCCTTTCTCATAAAGTAATTCAATTTAAGTGTGAGCATGGAGGCTAGACTGTTTAACAACGCTACAACTGGGCATGTGTTTTAACTCTCCCTGACTCGGAGTAGTTCCATAAGAAATGGAAACTATTATTTGCTGGCCAGTCGTTCGCTCTGCGTGTTAGGCCCTCAAGTGATTTAATCCCTGTGTTAAAGAGCAACATGCAGGGAAACGTTTTTCTTCTCTTCTATTTTCTCTCGGTTATGTTCCAGAACTGGTCATTCTTGGAGTCGTTAGTGTTCCCCCCTTCAGTTCTCTTCCAGGAAACGACCAACCGCCAAGCTCCCACTTATGGTATTGAATCCTCTTACGGTACGCTACCAAAACTGGAAATGTGTCCAATGCAACCATTCCAAAAAAAAAGAAGATGATCGTAATTACAAAACTATAGAAAAAAAATACTTTCTAGTAACCCAGCGACACTTTTCAAATAAGAGGAAACGTTACAACAAATACAAACGAAATAAAAGATCAAAAAGAGTCAAATAGACAGGTAACGCCGAACGGTCAAAAGTACAGGGGGACAAGCGAGGTCCAAGAGAGGGGGAGATGGTAACAGAGGAGAGGAGAGGAGCGGGGAGGGGAAAAGAGGGATGAGTGGTGGAAGATGGGGGGCCGGTTAAGCTGGGTGTGGGGACGCATATTTTCTTCTTGTCAAGGGGTGCTGCCGGGAAATCTAGGCCCAAGTGAGAACATATTGATGAGGGCCAGGAAAAGGCGGCATTTTGGGGCTCCGTCTCTATAATAAAGAGGAGGACCCCTTAAATCACTCCGCCTTCTCCCCTTCTGCTCCCTTCATAATGGCCATACAGCCAAGGCAGCATAACCAAACTCACTGTGGAATGAATGTGCCTTCAACCTTTATGAGATTGTCTTATCCTCTTGGAGCACTGTATTGTATACATCCCATGCCAAGTCCTGAAAGCCAACGTCAAAACACTCACCTAAACATTTAAAGTTAGGATTTATGAGTAACTACTGCGGTTATGCAACTAATACGGGTTCTGTTTCCAGTACTGATAAGAAAGACGGTTCCGGGTTTCCTTTACTCAATAGGTGCATTAAGGTGACCACCCCCACACACACACACACACACACACACACACACACACACACACACACACACACACACACACACACACACACACACACACACACACACACACACACAAGAAGCTGTCAGACCTCCCTAACCACATCCAAAAACCACATTTCTAACACAATTCTTTGGTTCTTTCAAGGTAAATAATTTCAAATATGGAGCAACTTTATAATAATATTGTATGTTCTGATCTGATGTTGTATTTTTCCATATAGCTGTAGTCTATTATGTCAATGCCAGGATGTAGTATTACATTATATATACACTAAATAGCAAAAGGACCCATGTGTGCTGGAAACTTTTTCACCCTTTTCTAGCTCACAATGATTACTGTTGACTAGTCATAGAGTTAACACCCAGTCTGTCGTCTTTGTTTGCTCTCTTAGTCCTTGGTAGAAGTCTGGTCTTCTGCTGCGCTACAGTCAGGTCTCAGAAGCCCCTCCTTCGAAAACCGCTGTCTGTTCTCTGATATAAAAGTTCTCTGCATCCTTTGCCTCGGTCTATCAGCTGCACGGCGGCTCACGAGACCGCCTGAAGAAACGCTGCAGCGGGGGTTACCTTGGAAACTGGGGAATTAACGCAACGCTTTGGCACCACATTCTATTATTTTATATTCAATCAAGAGCAAGTTTGACTTTTTTTTTTTCATTTGATCAAACTTTTTATTACTTCAGTTTGTTAAACTATTTCCAAACAAAATGACCGGTGGACCGGTAACAGGGTTGCTGGTCGCTCTATGCGTCAGCAGCGCAGTCCATTGTATGCCAAAGAGCCAAGGAAAAACCAAGAGACAAGCTCAGTACCAAGTTTACCCAGACCTTGATCAGCAGGAATATAATGAAGGTATGTGCCATGATTTATATTCGGGATTTCTTTGTTTATTTAGCTAATTTGATTGCATTTTATGCTATAGTGCAGCCTGCGTTTTTGAGCATCATGATGACAATTTTTTTTTTTTTTACCACTTAGGCCTACGTTATTGACGGCAAAAAAATTTGTTATTATTAAAAGCATGGTGTCTAGCAATATGAAAAAACATATTTCAGTTTACAGTTAGTTATTTCGACCTACAAACTGAGAAAAATTGAAATTCTTACAGGCCAAATGAACAATGAGATTAAACGTACCTTCATGTGCACTTGCAGCGAGGGATGCTATTGGTCTAATAATATTATAAATTAGTTTTACAGTAACAGACTGCAGTTTACCATCGTTACCTATATCCTACTTTTGCGTCCTGCTGCGCGTCCGTTCTTGTGTCTTCACCAGTTTGTTCGGTTGTATCCCCTCTTGCAGCGTCGGAAACCTGCTATGACAAATATAACAGTCGTTCGTACAGCGTCGGTGAGACCTATGAGAGATCGAAGGATTCAATGATTTGGGATTGCACCTGTATCGGTTCGGGCCGCGGAAAGATCAGCTGTACCATTGCAAGTGAGTTCCTCAAAAATACACCAAAAAAGTGTCTATAGCCTATTGAACGTTTAAATAGCTTGCTAACATAATATATGTTTTTTAGACCGCTGTCATGAAGGTGGGAATTCCTATAAGATTGGGGACACTTGGCAAAGACCTCACGACACTGGGAACTACATGCTGGAGTGCGTGTGCCTGGGGAATGGCAAGGGAGAGTGGACATGCAAACCCGTTGGTATGTCATTTTTGGACCCAGATTATTCTGACCCTTAACCACGCACTGTTTATAGAGCTGATAATAGCCATAATACACTGAAATGTGGTGGAAACAAAACATGCGTGATATACAAAGATCTGCAATCTTTCTGAATATTTGGTGATTTCAGTTGGCATGTTATGGCCAAGAGGCCCATTTGAGCATATACAATCAGACATAATTTCCTTTTGTTAACCATTGTGTCACTATTTGTGTTAACTATTGATTTAGTCTGTGATACTGGTGAAGCTAAGCCACAGCAATGTTATCAGCTCTCTAAAAGTTTTCGACTTTTTCTTTCATGTTTATTTATTGGTAACAATATATAGAGTTATGATGTGACATATATGTCCACTATGTTTCTTTTTGCAGCCGAGCGTTGCTATGACAACACGGCGGGCACGTCCTACGTGGTTGGGGAGACGTGGGAGAAACAGTATCAAGGCTGGATGATGATTGACTGCACCTGTTTAGGGGAAGGCAACGGACGTATCACCTGTACCTCTAGGAGTGAGCGACGCAACCTTCAAATTTCAATTGTTTAGACACACATACAAATGTATTGTAATGTCTAAATATACACACAGATACCGACACACAAACTCGCACTTAGTGTAGTCACTGTTTTGCCATCCCCCTAACCGCTGTTCAACTCAACAGACCGCTGTAACGACAAGGACACAATGACATCTTATCGTATTGGAGACTCGTGGACCAAGATGGACGCCAACAGCCAGACCCTCCAGTGTCTGTGCACAGGCAATGGCCGCGGCGAGTGGAAATGCGAGAGACACGCCTCCCAAAGCACAGCTGTGGGCCAGCCTTGCAACACTTGTAAGATCCTTTTTTTAACAAACTTTATTTTAAATAAATCATGAAAAACACCCCGCAAAAATACATTTTGTTTTGATAAACCAGTAGGTTATATGCACAGTCTACCACAGTGACTTATAAATCCACATCGATATCTTTAATCTCATTAGATTGCTCAACATGGTCAACATGGTTGTCCATTTGATTTAAAACAGGCACGGGCACTCGAGTGGTGACCTCCATAGAGAACGTGGTTCACGAGCCACACCAACTCATGCCCCTGCCCCAGCCTCCCATCGAGGGGCCTTGTCGCACCGACTCTGGGGTCTCCTACCACGACGCACAGAAATGGATCAGGACTCAGGGTAGCAAGCAGATGATCTGTACCTGCCTGGGGCAAGGCATCAGCTGCGAGGAGTACGGTGAGTAAACCTGGTCAATAAACAACAGTGTTGTTATTGTCATCATCATCATCATCATCATCATGATCATGATAATGGCCCTACTTGTTATAGTCTTAAAGATGCTGGATGTGAAATCTTCAGCTAGAAAATGACCTATAAATTGTTTAAAGCCTTTTTTTTTGCTGTAATATATCTTAAAAAAGGTCAATTTAATATGATATATGGATATATACAGTACCAGTCAAAAGTTTGGACACACTTTCACATCGAAGTGAATGGAAAAGTGGGTCCAGTCTTTTGACTGGTACTGTACATATCTAAACATATTTAGTGAGAGATGTGGTTGTTTGCGTGTCTGCCAGAGGGCCAGTCTCAGGTGTACGGAGGCAGCTCCAACGGGCAGCCCTGCGTGTTCCCCTTCGACTTCATGGGGAAGACATACCACTCCTGCACCTCTGAGGGCCGCGCCGATGGACAGCTCTGGTGCTCCACCTCCGATGACTACGAGAGAGACCAGCTGTACTCTTTCTGCACACAGAAGAACGGTGAGAGAGGGAGATAGAGAGATAAGGAGGGAGTGAGGAAGGGATTAAGGGCAAGAGAACGCTTGCCCAGAGAAATGTGACTGTTAACTCCTGTCTTCATGTCTGTTGGTGTGTCTTGAGAAATAAACCTCTAACCTCCTGTCTTCCTGTCTGTCTAGACATTGATATATAACTGTCTGTCTGTCTGTCTGTCTGTCTGTCTGTCTGTCTGTCCATTCATTGCTATATAACTTTAACTCCTGTCTGTCTGTCTGTCTGTCTGTCCGTCCGTCTGTCTGTCTGTCTGTCCATTCATTGCTACATAACTCTAACTCCTGTCTTGCTGTCTGTCTGTCTGTCCAGCCGTGGTGGCGACGCGGGGGGGTAACTCTAACGGCGCCATGTGCCAGTTCCCCTTCCTGTACAACGGGCGCAACTACACCGACTGCACCACCGACGGTCGCCGTGACACCATGAAGTGGTGTGGCACCACCTACAACTACGACAGCGAGCAGCACTTCGGATTCTGCCCCATGGCTGGTCAGTGGTCCGGCTGGGGTCTGTGTCTGTGTGTGTGTGTGTGTGTGTGTGTGTGTGAGTGTGTGAGTGTGTGAGTGAGTGAGTGAGACACAGAGAGAGAGACACACAGAGAGAGAGAGAGCGAGAAAGAAAGAATGTTAACTGGTTTACATTGTTTTGATGATCACAGTCGCGGCATAACGAGATCGCCACAGAAAAAACGACCACAACCCAATAAACAGAAACACGACTGCTGCACATTTAAACCAAGACACCCATGCGTGTGACAGCTCACGACAGCTCTCCTCTGCAGTTGAAGTAGGGATTTGAGTGGCGAGTGTGAGGATATACGGCTAACCTTGGCTTAGTCCCTAACATCACAACGTCTTTTGATGAGGCCTTATGAGGAGCATGTAGTAGTGATCTTTATCACCACCAGTTCTGATCATAAATGGTTAAACGACCGTTTCACTTCACGGGTCACTGACAGGCGCTTTGCTGAGCCATTAGAGACAAATGGGGGACTTGGGTTTTGAATGCTTCATTTGAGGTGCAGAGGAGAACGGTCATGGAAGAGTAGGAGAGAGTAATGTGTTTTTAAAAAGACGTTTAGTTTTACGGCCTGGCTCTAACATTAATGGTTTGACTGGGATCTCTCTCTCTCTCTCTACCTCTCTCTCTCTTTCTCCTCTCTTTCTTCTCTCTCTTTCTCTCTTTCTCCTTTCTATCTCTCTCTCTCGCTCTCTCTCTCTCTCTCTCTCTACACACACACACACACATAAACACACATACACTGTACATATGGCATTAACCAGACTGTGTCGAGTATCTGGCACAATTCCAGAGAGGAAGAGACTTGGTCCACTCACAAGGAGGAACACACACACACACACACACACACACACACACACACATACACACGCACACTAACAGCCCATTCTCCCTTTTCCATTCAGCCCATGAGGAGTCGTGCACCACCAATGAGGGTGTGATGTATCGCGTTGGAGACCAGTGGGACAAACGGCATGAGGTCCTGGGTCACATGATGCAGTGCACGTGCACGGGCAACGGCCGTGGAGAGTGGAACTGCCTGGCCTACTCCCAGCTACGAGGTCAGAGGTCAACTATGACTAACTCCACTAACTGTTGACTGAGTTGACTGAATTTAAATGAGAACAAATTAACCCTTTGTTCACTGGTTCATATTCACTAGAACTATTCCGAACGAAACCCTGTTATTATTTTCCCACATAGTACATTCAGACTGTATTCTGAATCCCAATTATATCCCCTATCTCTGTGTGTGTTCTCTATAGATCAGTGTATTGTAGAGGGCCTCACCTACGAAGTGGACCAGACCTTCAGCAAGCGCCATGATGAGGGCGGCTACATGATGAACTGCACCTGCTATGGACAGGGGCGCGGACGCTGGAAGTGCGACGCCATTGGTCGGTTTAAAAAACATTATTCAAATATATGTTTACAGAGAGAGAGAGTGTGTGTCAGAGAGAGTGTATTCATCATATCTATATATTCAATACATACAGTAAATAATGTGTTTATGTAATAAAACTGTATTACTTGGTGAGGTTTTAGGTTAAATAGCAGTCAAACCTTTCCCCCCACTCTTTCTCTCTCCTTTTCTCGCTCTCTCCATTCTTTCTCGCCGTCCGTTCGTCTGTAATCTTTCCATCCTTCCCCACCAGACCAGTGCCAGGAGCCGGAGAACAGAGAGTACCATCAGATCGGAGAGTCCTGGGACAAGGTCATCCACGGAATCCGCTACCGCTGCCATTGCTACGGCAACGGCATTGGGGAGATGAGCTGCGAGCCACAGCAAGCCTACCCAGGTAACGGAGAGGCACGAGAGGAAACGAGCAAGACTCTTGTTTTGAAAAGAAATACAACTAAAACTTGTAAAAACAATTAGGAAACATAGTAAAAACTCTGATACTAAAACCGATGTGCCAAAACACCACAAGCTCTCGAAATGTTTAGCTATGTTTATAGACCCATAAAAGAACACCACCAAACACTGGACTCCCAAGATAAACAAAACAAAGCAGTGATAATAGTGGACACATAGCAGCCGCGGAGAGTGAGCAGTTTATGGGCTGGTTAAATCTTTTTCTAAGGAGCTGAAAGCTTTTGGGTAGCGTTCCCCAGCCTGACAACCATCAGTCTTCCCAGCCACACCCTGTCCCTCCTCCCTCCCCATGCCATTCATTAGAAGAGACCCACTGGTGGGTGGTTTGAACGTGGCTGCCGTTTCTTTTTTTCTGAAGCAAACTTCTTCCATCACTGTCATCCCCTCACCTTTTCACCCTCCTCCTACTCCTCCTCCTACGCCCTGTTCCCCGCAGCCCCTTTGAAAAAGAAACGAGGGGGCGGATTTGACAGCTCTCCAATTTAGTGTGGGGGGGGGGGGTTCTGATCTTTGATGTCCACCAAATGGAAAAAGGGAGGGTCCTCCCTTGTCCTCATGTCTTTGTAGTGTGAGAGGGCTGGTCCACTCACCTTACTGGAGTCCTGAACTGTGTGTTTATGTAGCCCAGTAGGCTAACACGGGCAGCTTCATTATCTGCACACACTTCAGCTTCCTCCCAGAAGCCTCAAGCTTCTAGCTTTATATTTTTATTTTTATATATGTCCTATCAGAAGTTTGGACACACTTTACCATTCACTTGAAAAAATGGTATTGTATATAGAAAGAATAACAATCCAATGCTAGAAGCTTAACCCTCTGAGACCGAGGGAAAAAAACACCCTAGAGCTCAGAGGGTTAATGCAACTGTGAGGCAGCAAACATTGACTGGTACTGTACATCTTTTATCTTAAATATTGTCTTTATAGCCCAAACATTTTTTATATGCTAAAAAAAAGGATTTTAGGGGTTTCTTTTCTGCGGGGCTGGATATGACTCTGGTGTGGCCCTAGCGGTCTGGCTGTTAGGACAAGGCAAAGAGAGGTAGGCCTGTCTGTAGGACAAATGGTAGGTGTTGTTCTTTCAGTCAGTGGGAGCAGGGGTGATGAATAACAGTCTGTGTTTAAAGTGCAGGTCAAGGGCTGGTTGGCTGGCTGGTTGGCTGGCTGGCTGGCTGGCTGGCTCTGCTGGCTGGCTCTGCTGGCTGGCTCTGCTGGCTGGCTGGCTGGCTGGCTGGCTGGCTGGCTGGCTCTGCTGGCTGGCAGGCCAGTTGGCTGGCTGGCCGACTGGCTGGCTGGCTAGAGAGAGAGGGAGAGAGAGAGAGAGAGAGAGAGAGAGAGAGAGAGAGAGAGAGAGAGAGAGAGAGAGAGAGAGAGAGAGAGAGAGAGAGAGAGAGAGAGAGAGAGAGAGAGAGAGAGAGAGAGAGAGAGAGAGAGAGAGAGACAGAGAGAGAGAGAGAGAGAGAGAGAGAGAGAGAGAGAGAGAGAGAGAGAGAGAGAGAGAGAGACTATGTGTGTTGGGGGAGTGTCAACATTGCCTCCATCTTGTTTGACAATTCAGTGAGGTGGTATGGGGACAGCGTGGGCTGCGCCCAGTGGTCTGGCGTGGTTTGGTTAGTCCCTCTGACCAAGGGGGTGCTATCTTTGTGTTTAAGGCTGTAAAACCAGCCCCCTGGTGTGATACAGGTGACTCACTGCTGGGTGGAGACCTCCATCACACATTGTATTGCAAAAGCATTAGTTCCCCAAGAGACCCCCAAACACACACGCACGCACACACACACACACACACACACACACACACACACACTGGTAAATATGATACATGGAAATAACTTTACCTGTGTATTCAAAATCCATCTAGCTCTGTTCATGACTCTCTCTGGCCCTCCCTCCCTCCTGTCCTCCATCCCTCCATCCCTCCCTTCCTCCCTTCCTCCATCCTTCCATCCCTCCCTCCATCTCTCCCCCCTGTCTCCCATGCAGGAGGCCACAGACCAGTCCAGGTGATCATCACTGAGGCAGGCAAGCAGCCGGACTCCCACCCCATCCAGTGGAACGCCCCCGCCTCCTCACATATCACTCAGTACATCCTCAAGTGGAGAGTGGTGAGTGAGGGCTCACACAACGTGTGTCTTACTCTGTGTGCCTGTGTCTGTGTTTGTGTGTCCGTGCATCTCTCTGTGTGTCTGTTTGTGTGTGTCTGTGTTCGTCTGTGTGTTCGTCCGTCTGTGTTTCTGTTTCCGTCAGCGTCTCTGTCTGTGTGTCTGTGTCTTTGTGTGTCTGTGTGTCTGTCTGTGTGTCTTCGTCTGTGACTTTGTGTCTGTGTGTGTGTGTCTGGCTGTGTCTCTGTATCTGTCTGTGTCTGTCTGTGTCTGTCTGTGTGTCTGTGGTTTGTCCCTTGAATGTTATGTTGTTCCATTTAGATGATTTCAAATATTCAATCACTCTTTCTGGTCTGTTCTTAATCAAATAAGAGGACTAGTTCCATTCCCAAAAGTGTATTTGAGCAGTAGTGACAAATGCTCTGTATAAATAGGGAAGTAACTTCAAAGTTAAAACATTTACCGGAATATTCTGTCGTACTGTAATATCCTAATGGAGGAGGTGTTTGAGTTGCTATTGCTGGCTGAACATTGAGCACACTAAACCACAAAAACAAGGTGCATGAACTTAGAAAAACTTCAAATACACACACAAGCAACCCCCCCCCCCCCCCTTTCCACACACACCCACACACATAAACACCCACACACCCAGACACAATCACATTCACCAACTCCACCGCTTAAACTAGTGGGTTTTTTCTCATCCAAGTGAAGACATCTTTGTGTTTGTTTTTCTCTCCCGCTCACTCTCTTTGAAGAGGTCTTTGTTTGACAAGCTGTTCGAAATGTTTATGACCCTAATTGATTTCCACCTGCCATTTGCTTCCAAGTGGGTTGTATTGTTTCGGCCGGTGCTCCTCTCACTTGTCCAGCTGTGAAAGCTGTGTTTATTTTTCTCCCAACGCTCCCAGAGCCAAAGCTAATCGCTTTTGCAAGGAGCGGCTGAGAGTTGTTATAATGCGCTGTTGGTCATGGATAAGTTAGAAACCACTATGTACTTACAAAAATATGATCTGTCTCTATGATTTTAAAATAAGGGATATATATCGCGTACATAATGTTATCTATAGTCACTCACCCAAATAAGTATTTTAACTTGAAATAATAAAAAATATTTAAGTGTTTCATTGACAGGAGCAATCAACTTAGAAAGAATTACCAATACAAAGACATTAATGTCCATTTACGTTAAAGACTATCTGCAAGTGACTTCATCCAAAGATCAGATGAAAGCAAAGTATATGCATACTTTTTTTAAACTTCTTCCGTGAGTGAGTGATTTCCAACCCTCTCGCCCTTTCACCTTTGACCTTCAGAAAAACACCCGCATGCCGTGGAGAGAGGTCGTCATCCCCGGCCACTTGAACTCCTACACCATCGCCGGGCTTCGGCCAGGGATCACCTATGAGGGTCAGCTGATCAGCGTGTTGCGTCTGGGACGTCGAGAGGTCACACGCTTCGACTTCACCACCGTGATTGGATCCTGTGAGTCTTTACGTCGGCATGGAGACTCCGCCATTTTGTATTTGTATTTAATGGTTTTAATCACTTGCTTGATGTGTTATGTTCTTTCCATTTGTTTTTATTGTACCCATTGATTTTGCTAAACAGTTTTGAAACATGAAACATTATTCTTATTATAATAAAAATGCTAATGCTAGTTGGTTACATATGTAGCTGTAGGCTAACATGATGCTTCAGCTTCAGTGACTTTAATGAACTGCTTTACACATGATCTCACCATCCTCCTTTTCTTTCTCTCTTTTTTCTCTGTTTCTTACTCCGCAATCACTAACTTTTCTATTTCTCTCTACATACGTCCATCACCTCCCTCTCCCTAACCCTATCCTGCTCCCTCTCCCTCTCATCCCCCCCTCCCTCTCCCTCTCCCTCTCATCCCCCTCTCCCTCTCATCCTCCCTCTCCCTCTCATCCTCCCTATCCCTCTCCTTCTCCCTCTCCATCTCCCTCTCTCTCTCCCCCCCCTCCCTCCGTCCCTTACCTCTTATAGTGGCTACATCAGAGGGTGAGACCACTCAGCCCCGTCCTGTGGTGGACACCTCTGAGTCCGTCACAGAGATCACCTCTAACAGCTTTGTCATTTCCTGGGTGTCGGCCTCCGACGTAATCTCCGGCTTCAGGGTGGAGTACGAGCTCAGTGAAGACGCCTCCACGCGCAAAATACTAGGTGGGCGGCCATCTTTGTAGTTCTATTGCTTGTGCTTAACATTATGTCTGATGAGATATTGAGAAATGTGGTCACTGATGTAGTTCATTAGATAAATGTGTTTAATTTTAGTTGACTTTACATGTCAAGAGTTAAAACAAGTGCTATATTTAGATTTTAAATTAATACATTTTAATAAACACCAAGTTTTAAAATAAAGATTTGTGATTAGAAGATTAGGGAGGTTATATAATCAATCCCTCTTCAGATGTAAAAAACATATATCAATTCCCAATAAACGTAATAGTATTGATTATATATTGCTTGATTAGGACCGCGTGTCCTTTTTTAACACGTGATTGAATTGTTCCTTCAGAGCTACCTCGTACCTCCACCTCCGTCAACATTGGGGACCTGCTGCCCGGGCGGAGGTACAACGTCAACGTGTACCAGCTCCCAGAGGAAGGGGAGGCCACCCTCATCCTCACCACCTCCCAGACCACCGGTCAGTAGCAACCCCTCCCCTCCTCTCTCTCTCGTCTCCACCCTTTGTAACTCCGTTGTCTCTCTCTCGTCTCTGTCCTTTGTAACTCTGTTATCTCTCTCTCGTCTCCACCAGCTCCTGATGCCCCCGCTGACCATGTGATCAACGATGTGGGAGAAACCTCCATCAACATCCGCTGGACCAAACCCCAAGCCCCCATCACAGGTGTGTGTGTGTGTGTGTGTGTGTGTGTGTGTGTGTGTGTGTGTGTGTGTGTGTGTGTGTGTGTGTGTGTGTGTGAGTGTGTGTGTGTGCGTGTGTTAGTGTGTGTGTTTGAGTGTGTGTGTGTGTGTGTGTGTGTGTGTTTGTGTGTGTGTGTGTGTATTATGTGCACACATTCTTGCTTTTAATAAATTACAGTATTTTGAAATTCCATATTCATGGACCTATTGTATAGAGTAAATTAAATTAAATATCTTAACTTTGACATGTATTGTGTTTTTAATCACGTTTTAAAAAAAAAATGTGTATTCGTTACCGTTGAACGTGTATGTGTGTTCCACCTTCCCGGCCAGGCTACCGCGTTGTCTACACTCCGTCACTAGAGGGCAGCAGCACAGAACTTAACCTGCGCGACACAGAGACCTCTGTGACCTTGGCTGACCTTCGACCCGGCGTCCTCTACAACGTCAGTATCTACGCCGTGGAGGAAGACCAGGAGAGCGTGCCTATCTTCGTACAGGTCAACACCGCGGGAGAACCACAGCCAGGTACAGGGTGTAAACACACATCAGTTAACAGGGATTTGGAGGTTACAACCAATAATGTGAGAAAGCATGGCGCCGTTTTGGGGTCCTAAGACCTCCTGATCAATATGAGAGTCCCCGCTCTTGATTGCAACACATTTGAACATTAAGGGGGTCATATATTGTTGATAATATGAATAAACCCCTGATTTCCATGCACTATGGTCAAAGGTTAGCAAGAGAAGTAATGTATTTAAAAAAATATAGCCTTATAAGGCTAAATAGGAGCTCTGTGTGGTGGGGGTTCTGCACTGCTAGCGTCACAACAGGCTTATGTCCAAAAACAAGATCTTTCTGTTATCCTTCTTTGATCAGTGGCTCTTTAAAAGCAACTCTTTTATGTGTTCTTTAGATGGATTAGGTTATTTTTGTTGGGTACAAGTTCTCCTTTTGATTTATGCTGGGTTATCAGGTTGGTCAGGCATGCACACAGAGACAAACACATGCGTGAAGTTTGTGAACACAGACAAAGGCCAATGAAAGCCCCACTAAATCTTAACTGCCTAGTGCTTTTGGATTCATTATGTTCAAATATGAGAAGATCAAGTCAAAAAGCACACACTCAAAAAACACACCATCTTGGATCGGGTTTTATTTTTTCTAAATGTTTTATCACTTTCTGTGTGCTTTATGGGGGAGTCATTGTTGTTGGCGTCTCACTTTGATGCTCAGAAGTTCAGTTTGCTGCTTGTCTCAGCAGCATTGTTTTTACATATGATATAGATATTATTGTACAGTATATTCATATTCAAATGTATCTATGCTTTCTATTAATTTCTCCTTGGCTAGTTGCAGATTGGAAATGACCAAAATCATTCCCCTGTATATTTTTATATTTTAGTGATTAAGTTGGCAGTGCTTGATAAAGTAAATTATTTAAAAAACTATTTTCTTACTTTTTTTTTCTTTATGAAATCAAAAAATTAAACAGAATCCCAGCGTGAACTCCTGAACCAATCAACAACCATCACTTCTTCTTCGACGCTCTGCTTTGACTAACCTAACTACTTCCTGTGTGCAGAGGAAGTCCTGCCCCCCACCGACCTGCAGTTCTACGAGGTGTCCGACGTGAAGATCACCATCACCTGGACGGGCCCGCCTTCCGAGGTGTCGGGCTACCGCGTGACCTTTGCCCCCGTCGTCCCCGGCGACACGTCACAGAAGACCCTGCAGCTGCCAGTGTCGCCCAACGCTTACGCCGAGATCACTCACCTGCATCCCGGAACGCTCTATCGCTTCTATATCTACGCAATCAACGGAGGGGTGGAGAGTCCACCGCTGGTGGGGGAGAGAGCTACCAGTGAGTTGTACAACAGTCTCTATTTAATGCTGCTATAGGCAACTTGTTTTTGCATTAACGTTATCAATACCTTTCTACAGTCTATGGTAGAATTAAAAAATCGCCCGTTCAGATCGTTCCTCTTGAAGTCTCAGTACTTAGGGCTGGCCGCAAAGCTGTAGAGGATTTACTGTACATTTACCTGTGGGCACATATATACATATATATACACCTAACTCCCCTCTCCTCACTTCTTTCCCCTCTCCTCATCGTACCCCCCTTCTCCCCTACATCTCCTTCCCCCTCTCCCACCTCCCTCCTTCCCCCTATCCAACAACCCCCCCACCCCTCCTCCTCCTCCACAAACAGAACCCGACGCCCCCACCAATGTGCGTTTCACCGATGTGGGCCCCGACAGCGCCCTCCTGGTCTGGGACGTCCCGCGGGCTGTCGTCACGGGTTACCGGGTGTTACTGAGCACCGAGGGCTCCACTCCGTCTGAGCAGAGGGTGCGCGGAGCTGCGGCCCAACTGCCGCTCCGAGGCCTGCGACCTGACACACGCTACATCGTCACACTCCACTCGGAACGGCACAACACGCAGAGCGAGGAGGTCACCGTCGACTTCAGCACCAGTGAGTCAAATACATTCTCAGGCTAGCTAGCTAACCAGCGTCATCGTGAGCGAGGAGGTCATCGTCGACTTTAGCGCCAGTGAGTCATATACATTCTCAGGCTAGCTAGCTAACCAGCGTCATCGTGAGCGAGGAGGTCACCGTCGACTTCAGCACCAGTGAGTCACAGGTGGTACAGAAGCATAAGGCAAAGGGTGCAGAATAGAACACAAAAAAACAACAAAAAAACATTGAGGGGAAATATGATATTTATAATTAAATAAAATTGAAGGAAAGGAGGGTAAAATTGTCTTGAAAATCAGTAAGAAATTCACCAAGGAACATAACTCAAACAGAAGGGTTGAAAGATAACATAGAACCTTATCCTAAACAGTGATGACGAAAATATTGACGGTATATATCCCTTGTCTCTGCAGCACCTCAGATGGGTAACAACCCTCCCTTCAGCACTGAAGTGACCGACACCGCCATCATCCTCACATGGAGCCCTCTGCCCAGGTTTAGCTATAAGGTAAACACACGCACCACCCACCTGGACTGCAACAGCCACATATCAAGCACCTGTCTAGTTACAGTAGAACAAACCAGTGCGCCATGGCAGTTTGGGACTTGGACACTTAAAATGGCAGACACCTCATGAAATGTATGTGGACGTGGACACTTAAAATGGCAGACACCTCATGAAATTTATTTGGACGTGGACACTTCAGATGGCTGACACCCTATTAATTAACTTGCCTGTTAAAAAAATATAAAATGAACAAAGCATCCGGAATTGAAGGTACACACCCTAACCCTACCCTATTAATTAACTTGTCTGTTGTATAGGAAACAGACACAATTGACTACAGCTGAATGTTGTGTGAAATGAGTGTTTCAATCCTATTCTACTTATTTTTTTTCTTTGTTATCCCCGATTTCCAGCTATCATATCAGAAGAAAATCCAATCTCTGTTTAACCCCTATGACCTCTTGACGTCTTGTTGACCTGTGTGTTTTTCCTGTTTCCCAGCTGTCAGTCCGTCGACCTGGAGAGGAAGGGGAGGCCCCTCGTGAATTGACCTCTGACTCTGGAAGGATTTTCATGACTGACCTCATCCCCGGGACAGAGTACACCTACAGCGTTCAGCCCATGTTCAACGGACGTAACCGCGGCAACCCCATCACCCGCAACGTTGTCACCTGTAAGTTCACTGGTTAGCTTTATAACTAGTGCAATGACAATAGATCGTTACTTTTCTCAGTTTTTGTTACATTAAATTATTTTGTTTTATATCTAACACTTACACAACCTCTTCTGCTAACCCTACTTAGCATAACGTCGCACAATTTACCAACATACTCGTAATATCTTAAGTGTTTAAATTGTTTTGTTTTAAACTTTTTTTCATTCCAATCCAAATTCAAGTGTGACTTTTTCCTCAGTTATTGTTAAATGAAAGGATTTTTTTCTCGTGCTGTATAATGTGTGCTTTCCCCCCCCCTCTCCCATCTCCCCAGCCCTGTCTCCTCCCACAGACCTGACCCTGGACACTAACCCAGCCAACGGAGAGCTAACGGTCCAGTGGGGTGAAACCCCGACGCCAGGTCAATATTGACCCGCCACACACAGACACATACTGTTTGACCTCAGGGCTGGACTGTCTAGTGGTTCTTTGGCTTCACACAGAAGGTCTAGACCATAGCATCTGTGAGCCTTTGGAGGAACAAACGCTCATGGACCTGCTACTTGGACTGGTTTTCTGGTGGCCTTCCCTCACTCTTTTTCTCTTTTCTTTCTACATTTTTCACAATCTGTTTTTAGACATTCACTGGCATAGGGTGCACATCTAATAAAAACAGTCTTATAACGAGTTAGTTTTCAGAATGAATGGGCCTCCGTCTATCTAATTCTCTTCCAGACTCGTTATGTTTCATGCTCTTCCTCTCATTTGTCCCACTTTACCACAGACATCACAGGCTACAGAGTGACATGCATGCCGACCAATGGGCAGCGAGGGAATACTCTGGAGGAGTTTGTAAAGCCTGGACAGAACTCTCTGGAGCTGGACAAGCTGAGTCCAGGAGTGGAGTACAACATCACTGTGGTCTCCGTCAAGGACCAGATAGAGAGCATTCCTATTTACACTACAGTCACTCAAGGTAAGTCACAGATCAGGAGTCAGCTTTACAGTGGTCTAGGTGGGGTTTTGTGCTATTGTTGAGATCATCCCCATTCAGTCACCTGAAAATCAGGTGGTCTTTTTCTTTTGCGTGGGTCTTACGGAAGAAACAACATTCGTGAATGTTATATTTTTAGGATAGAGTTGATGTTTTCTGTTGGTTGAGTGGGTGTGAGAGTCGAAGGACAAGCTTTTTTTTAGAATTCGTTTTCCAGAAGAAGTCTGCGTTAGGCCTGAAAGTAGAACAACTCTTTTTCAGTCTCCCATTTTTGTTTTTCATCATTTCAAACTGGAAAATTTCTCAGACCTTACTCTGGGAAACTTTCCATGGGAACGTCACTGCTAGGACTGTTTCCTATGTGGAATCAGCCAACCACTACAACACAAGCGCTGAAGAGAAGCGGGATATTTCCCAGACAGGAACACCCACAAAGAACACCCTCCACACAGAATTCCTCTTTTCTTTTATCAATAATTCACTTTTATTTGTCCTTTTATTGCACACTTACTAACACTGAATCAATGGCTGAATGTTGTTGTCATGACACAAGTCTCATATTGTTTTGGTTTATTTTAGCATAATTTGTGCATGGCAATATTGTCACTGTTGGATAATTGGGTTAAAATATGTTGGTTGTCACAACTCTTGTTAACAATTCCTCTGAAAACTATCGGCATTTGTTTGGTAAAAGTAATTTGAAAAGATTATTTCTGGAATGACTAATTCAAGTTAATTGATGTGACCTACCTCCATACTGTCTGGCATGGCTGCTCTTGGAATGCTCCTAGTTGTTCCGGAATGCCTGACAGTTCTGGAACGACCCTGTAATTCACGTTCTTGTCTTCATGGCTCACGATCGTGGCCTGTTGCGTGTCTGTGTCTGTGTCTGTCTCTCACCAGTCCTTGCCTGTGCCTTGCACGCCCCTTTAACCTCTCTTCATAGACATACCCAAGCCACGCCACGTCGACTTTGTAGACATTACCGATACCACCATCGGCCTGCGCTGGATCCCCCTCAACCATTCGGCCGTTACGGGGTACCGTATCACGGTGATGGTGGCGGGCGAGAGCCTGCCGCTGATCCACGACACGGTGGATGCGAGCATGGGGTATTACACGGTGCGCGGGCTGGAGCCCGGCGTCGATTACGACATCGCCGTCATGACAATCACGGAGGAAGGGGAGAGCGAGCCGACCACGAGCACTAAGCAAACACAAACCGGTGACTTTTTATTTACACCCTTTTGTTTTGACTCCAGCGAAGGGGAGCGCGGGAGGGTGAGGGAAGGAGGGTGGTAGAGGTCATAGGTCAGAGGGCATGATTAATAATACCCCTGATATTCTGTGACATTTTTCAGATATCTGTTGCTGTTTCATAATCAAGTATATGTGGCAAGCATTATTTACATGGCCGTGTGGCTCCAGTTGACTGGAATGTTTATTAATTTGCCGTACCTTTTTTGTATGGATTACTATCATACAGGCCAAGGAGGAGATTGACCTTTGAACTCTATCAAAGTCATCTGCTATGCTTTTGCATACACACAAACACACACAAACAAAGAGACACGCACAAACTTGCACCTATTTGCATGGACTCATCCTAAATCTACTTGGCTGATCATCCTCCTATAGCTAATGGAATGAATGTAAATTGACAGATATAGTAAAAAATGTATTGATAGGGATATAAAGCAACACATAAGGTTTAATCTAATAACAGTTTGGTTGATTTATTGTAATTACTTATTCATGTTATTATTACAATTAATAGTAAAAATCATATATATCCAATGTACCTCTTGCACGAGTTGGCAAAAAAAAAATCCTTATCCTTTCCAACTGATAGTTGTATTTTGTATTGAGTATTAACCCACTTCCTGCGTTTCCTCCAGCCATTCCAGCCCCCACCAACCTGAACTTCGGAGGGGTTGGTCCCGACCAAATGAGGATAACCTGGACTGCCCCCAGCGTTCCCACGCCCAGTGACATCACTCGCTACATCATCCGCTACCACCCCATCTCCATCGACGACGACGTCAAGGAGCTCAATGTGGGCGGGGCCACCAACACCTTCCTGCTGCAGAGTGAGGAATGCTCGATGACGTCACAGGACTGTCCTGTGACCCTTTGACCTGACATAAACATTTACCGTAGTCCCTGGCTAATATACAGTGAAACAACATAAACCCATTTTGGGTTTCATAGATCTGCGCCAAAATCTTTTTTGTTTTTTGATCGAATCGGAATGTAATCTATTTATGAGCAGTATGGACAAATATGTCAAAGAGTGAAACTGTAATGTTATATATTATATTATAATATTATATGTTACACTTATAGAAGAAACTAACTGATCCACTTCTACCGTCTAGACCTGCTATCTAACACTTAGTACAGAGTTTAAAACCGTTATATATATATTATATGCTACCTTTTAAGTTTATTCTGTTTCCACTTCTACCGTCTAGACCTGCTTCCCAACACTGAGTACAGAGTGAGCGTGGTGTGTGTGTATGATCAGAGGGAGAGCGCACCGGTCACTGGCACGCAGAAAACCAGTGAGTACAATAACGGGATTCAACATTACTGTTCTATGTCAACCAGTGAGTACAATAACGGGATTCAACATTACTGTTCTATGTCAACCAGTGATTAAAATAACGGGATTCAAAATCTCTGTTCTATGTAAACCAGTGAGTATAATAACGGGATTCAACATCACTGTTCTATGTCAACCAGTGATTATAATAACGGGATTCAAAATCTCTGTTTTATGTAAACCAGTGAGTATATTAACGAGATTCACAATCACTGCTTTATGTAAACCAGTGAGTATAATAACGGGATTCAAAATCTCTGTTCTATGTAAACCAGTGAGTATAATAACGGGATTCACAATCACTGCTTTATGTAAACCAGTGAGTATAATAATGGGATTCAACATCACTGTTCTATGTCAACCAGTGAGTACAATAACGGGATTAAAATCACTGTTCTATGTGGTGAGTATAATAATGGGATTAGAAATCACTGTTCTATGGAAACAAGTGAGTATAGTAATGGGATTCAAATTATTAAATTATCTTGTCTAACCATCCTCCTCCACCTCCTGCTGCTGCTCCTCCTGCTCCTCTTCCACTTCCTCCTCCTTCTCCTCATCCTCCTCCTCTTCTTTCTCCTCATCCTCTCCTCTTCTTTCTCCTCCTCCTCTTCTTCCTACACCTCCTCCTCATTGTCTCCAGCTCTGGACTCTCCCACCGGTCTGGACTTCTCCGATGTATCCACCAACTCCTTCACCGTCCACTGGCTGGCACCACGGGCCGTCATCACCGGCTACCGGATCCGGTACCAGATGACCAGCGGTGGACGGGCCAAGGACGAGAGGCTGCCCCCGTCCCGGACACAGTTCACCCTGGCTGGGCTAGCGCCGGAGACAGAGTACCTGGTGCACGTGTTCGCTGTGAGCCGCAACCAGGAAAGCCAGCCTCTGACTGGAACTCAGGCAACCAGTGAGTGGAAGCTTTAGAGTTAGTCTTTCTCTATCGTTCTTTCAGATCAAGGGAATACCACTCTCTCTTCCTCTCTTTCCCTACATCTCCCTATATTTCCTCTCTCGCTCTCTCTCTCTCTCTGTTTCTTTCTCTCTCTCTCTCTCTCTCGCTCCCTCTCTGTTGCTCTTCTTCCCTTTACCCTCCTTTTTACAGATCAGTGCTCATACTCCTGACAGGATCGAAATCAGTTGTTGTCTTTTTCCTTACCTACCCATATGAGAACATCTTCTCTACTCTTCTCCTACATTTGGTCTCTCACATGTCATGGTGCATGACCTTTGTTCCACATTCTCCTCCTCCTTTTAGTCTCTGATGCCCCCACGGACCTGGAAGTGACATCTTCGTCCCCCAACAGCATCACCATCAGCTGGGACGCCCCCTCTGTCACAGTGAGGTACTACAGGATCACCTCTGGAGAAACAGGTGTGCACTACAACAAATGCAGTTTGTTACTTTAAGCTAATGAAGTCTGGTCTCACTTGTCCTCTAAGATGTAGACATGGTTGTGGTATTGTTGTTTTCTTATTATGATGATTTATGAAAATGATTGAACATGACTTGAATATGATTTTGATGACCGATCACTTTTTGAGCAGCTTGCTTTTCATGTAAGCGGATTGTTCTTGTTCTTGTTCTAAAACCTAAACCCTGTGTTTTAAGGCTCTGAGGACTGAGTGGCGGTGGGCCTCTGAAGCGCTCCGCGTTCTCTCTGTCTTTGTCTCACTGGCTCTCTGTCTCCCCACAGGTGGATCACACGCCCCCAAAGAGTTCACCGTTCCTGGGTCCCAGTCCTCCGCCGTCGTCCAGGGTTTGACTCCCGGTACAGACTACACCATCACCGTCTACGCCGTTACCGGGAGAGGGGACAGTCCCGCCTCCAGCACCCCCATCTACGTCACTCATAGGACCGGTACGGGGACATTACGCACAACATTACATGTTCATACTGTATATATATATAACAAGAATGTGATTATTTGTTTTGGGAAAACGTCAACTTGTCAAAAAATTATCTTTGCTGTTTCATTGATTGCATGATTAGTTCAACGATCTCCATTAGAGTACTGCAATAAACTTATCTAATTTTTTCTTATTCCCTTTATCCTTCCGGCCATCTCTTTTACCTCCTCTCCTCTGCTGTTCTTTCCTTCATCTTCTCCTCTTTTGTTCCTTCCATCATCCTCTCCTCGGCTGTTCCTCCATTCTTCCTCCCCCCCCCCTTCCTCTGTCACCCTTTCCACCGTAGACATCGAGTCTCCCACCAACATGCAGGTGACGGATGTGAAGGACAACACCCTCACGGTGCGCTGGACCCCAGCTGAAGGGCCCGTCAAGGGTTACCGCGTGACCAGTGTCCCTAAGAACGGACTGGGACCCTCCTTCTCGGAGGTGGTGGCCCCAGGTGAGCCGCTCACCCGGCCCCTAGGAACCGTAGCTCACGCCTGGAGCTCGTCTTAAAACATGACTTTTAGTTTTGTTTTTAGGTTACCGTCACTCTAATATTGTTTTAATTGAAACAAAAGTTTCCGGTTTGTATTACACGTAGTAAATCGATTCATTACGCTATTATTTTGTAGGATAGTTTTGTTGTTGCTTTGAACAGTTGGGTAATCTCTTACCCAGATACAGAACACTTTTATTTTTTGATGAATTGGTGTGTAAATTGAATCTGTCAGAGTAGCGTACTGAACCCGCGTCCCTCTTTGCTCTGCCCCAGACACGACAGAGATGACCTTCTCCGGCCTCATGCCCACTGTGGAGTATGTGCTGAGTGTGTACGCTCTGGGCACTGACGGAGAGCCATCTTCTCCAGTGGTGGAGAACGCTATCACTGGTCAGTATGCCTGTTCTGGTGTGTGTGTGTGTGTGTGTGTGTGTGTGTGTGTGTGTGTGTGTGTGTGTGTGTGTGTGTGTGTGTGTGTGGAGGTATTCTGGCCTGTGTGTGTGTGTGTGTGTGTGTGTGTGTGTGTGTGTGTGAGAGAGAGAGAGTGTGTGGAGGTGTTCTGGTGTGCGCGTGTGTGTGTGTGTGTGTGTGTCTATGTGTCTGTGTGGAAGTGCTCTGGAGTGACAGGGTGTATTACGGCCTTAAAACAGTACTAATATGTTGTTAATGTTGACTTATTTTATACATTGCACTATACCTATCTGTTATTTGCAAAGGTGTGCACTCACAAACTCACAAACGTGAAAAAAGTGTCATCCTGTTTACCTCACTCTCCTTATCTTTTCTGTGTGCTTTCCACAGCCATGGACCGACCCAAGGACCTGTCGTTCTCTGAGGTGGGCTCCACCTCGCTGAGGCTCTCCTGGGACAGCCCCGACGGCACCGTCACCTCCTACCGCGTGCTGTACTCCAGCCCAGAGGAGGGCGAGAGGGAGCTGAGGCCGGCACCGCGGGGAGACCAGGAGACCGTGGTGATCCAGGGCCTCCGCCCGGGGACGGAGTACACCGTTAAAGTCATCGCTCTGCACGGACGAACGCCCAGCCCACCCCTGGTGGGAACGCAGGCCACAGGTATTTAAGATAGGGAGGTGGTTGGGGAGGGTTTACACACACACACAGAGAGAGAGAGAGAGAGAGAGAGAGAGAGAGAGAGAGAGAGAGAGAGAGAGAGAGAGAGAGAGAGAGAGAGAGAGAGAGAGAGAGAGAGAGAGAGAGAGAGAGAGAGAGAGAGAGAGAGAGAGAGAGAGAGAGAGAGAGAGAGAGAGAGAGAGAGAGAGAGAGAGAGAGAGAGAGAGAGAGAGAGAGAGAGAGAGAGAGAGAGAGAGAGAGAGAGAGAGAGAGAGAGAGAGAGAGAGAGAGAGAGAGAGAGAGAGAGAGAGAGAGAGAGAGAGAGAGAGAGAGAGAGAGAGAGAGAGAGAGAGAGAGAATCACTCGCTCACTCCACCATGAAAACAGAGAGCGCACACACATTCAAAAGCACCCCTTTTCATCTAGACGTAGCTTAGAGCTACCTCCACTGCTTTATCGTTAAAGCGTTAATCTTCACCTACCCTCCTCCAGCCATCCCTGCCCCCACCAACCTGGACATCTCCAACGTTGGCCCCTCCTCCTTCGTGGTGTCATGGCGACCGTCCAGCACTCGTCTGACTGGCTACCGCGTTGTGGTCAACCCTAAGACCAACAAAGGCCCCATCAAGGAGATGAACGTGGCTCCGGACACCACCAGCGTCACCGTGTCAGGACTCATGGTAAACTATTCAGCTGAGAGAGAGTTACCAGCCATGGTTAAAACGCTGCATCAAGCTCAAACAAACTCTGACAGAATTGACAAATTGAAGCAAGGTCTTACCAATTAAACTTTTACTGTGAAGAAATGTCTTCACAAATAAGGCTCAATGTAACTCATTGTATCGTTTTTTTTATATTTGACAGTAAAATTACACACATTTCAAACTAATTAGTACTTTAAAATTGAAACTAACAGGTTTGGCAGACATTGGGTAATATATATATATAGAGAGAGAGAAATACAAATCCAAGACTGTAGGAGGAGTCTCAAAGTATCAGGGTTTTTTACAGTATTCATGACTGAATGTTTTTTTTTATTATTGTTTAGGTTGCCACAACATATATTGTTCATGTCTACGCTCTGAAGAACTCCGTCACTAGCCGACCTTTGGAAGGAGAGGTCATCACTCTAGAGAGTAAGCACCAGGCTAAACACACATACACACACACAAACACACACACACACACACACACACACAGCCCTGATAGCAAAGAGCGCTAGTGTGTGTGTTCAAATCGCCTGTTCTTCACACCCTCTATCAATTTATTTTCTTATCGTGCATTCCCTCTCTCTCTGTCTCCCTCCTTCCTTCCGTCTCTCCACCTCTCCCTCTTCAGATATCAGCCCTCCCAGGCGCGTGCGTATCTCTGACGTGAAGGACTCCTCCATCACTCTGACCTGGCGCACCAAGACGGAGACCATCAGCGGCTTCCTGGTCGAAGCCACGCCCGATAAGAGTGTACGGCCCACCGTACAGAGAACCATTCCTGGAGAGCAGCGCACCTACACCCTCACAGGTACACACACACACACACACACACACACACACACACACCTAACCCTCACAGGTACAGATACACACACCTACACCCTCACAGGCACACACACACACACACACACACACACACATACACACACACACATACACCTAACCCTCACAGGTATATACTCCCACACCTACACCCTCACAGGTACAGATACACACACCAACACCCTCCCAGGTACAGATACACGCACCTGCAGTTCTGGTATGGCCCCGCACTTGAGCGTTAAAATGACTAAAACTCCATTACCCACAAGCCACTCTGACATGCTTGTATGTGACTTTATGAACCAGTCCTGATTGAGTACGCGTGTGTTTTGTTACTACCTCAGGGCTGGAGCCAGGCACCATGTACACTGTCAGCCTGTACACACTGAATGGCAACTCTCGGAGTGCTCCCTTCTCCTTCACTACTACGACAGGTAGGAACACGCACAAACACACATGCACACACACACACACACACACACACACACGCTATGTGCACATAGTGGAGTAGAGTATATTCAGAAGACAGGAGTTTACCTATGATTTAATGTCTAGTTTTCTTACGGGTGTATATATATAGTGTACTGTATATCTTTATATGTCATCCTAACCTACTATAGTATTTGTTTGACAGTTATACAATTCAAACTGCTAAAATATAAAAAAGGTTATTGATCAGATATCCTATCAATTCCTGACACCTTTTTAATAACAAGGAGGTTCCTGTCAGCCAATGTCTTGTTTACAGGAGGACCCCTGCATCACAACAAAAATAACAACAACAACGATGATTTCATGTGTGATCCCTTCCTATCTATGATGACGGAACGCGTTGTTTGCTATTGTGTCACAGCTAAACCTGCAGTCCAGGCGCCTAGCAACATCCAGTTCACCTCCCTGACCCCGACCTCCATCGCCTTCACCTGGGAGCCCCCGGCAACGCGCATCACAGGATATTACATCACCTACGAGGAAGCAGGAAGACCGGTGTCCCCTCGCGAGCTCACCCCGCGCCCACACGCCGGACAGAACTACGCTGTGGTGACCGGTAAGATCCCAGCTCCTTTTCCATCTAGTCTACTTCTGATTCTTACTATTTTTGTGTCGCTTTCAGTCAATTAAGATGTTATTGATTATTAAAATAATATTTCAGTCAATTAAGATGTTATTGATTATTAAAAGAATGTTTCAGTCAAACCCACAGCTTTATCATCCCTCATGGCTTGGAAAGATGTCCTTATTATACAATGTCATTACAATCCCTATTCCCTCAGAAAATTAGGTCGTCAATAAGAGAGATGTTGTTGTAAGGTCAGATGTACCTTTAAGTTTTTTTTTTTTGTCTCGTTTAGGTCTGAAACCAAGCACTGATTACATCATCAAGATCATCGCTCTGCAGAACGTTCAGAGAAGCACACCGCTGGTGGGCAAAGCTAGAACCCGTGAGTAAAAGACACACACGCATGCACACACACACACACACACACAAACTCACGTAAACACACACACACTCGAACACATGCATACACATACACACTCACACAAACTCACGCAAGCACACACACACGCATACACACACAGGCAAATACTCACACACACACGCACACAATGCACACACAATACACTCATACACACACGCACATGCATACACACTCACACAATAAGAGGATATGTCCTGAATGTTTTAGTTGATATGGTAAGTGTATACGACAAAACCTTCTTTATGTGTCTGAGTGGTAAAAGCTCTTAAAAAAGGTTTTGAAGCCCAGCTAACACCTGCTATCTGAGCAGCCTCACTTTACAGAAAGAAAGCCTTCTAGAAGTGTCAGGTAGCAAAGAATGCTATGTGCCGAAGACAATAGTAATTGTAGTAATTGCTTTAGTTTTGAATACATTTTAGAAATGTAATTCAAAACAATTGAAAAAGTCATGCCAGGCCTAGCATGTTAGCAAAAAGAGACAATGCAACACGTTGTGGCAGTGTCGTAACAACATCTGCTACATAATCTGCTACATAACAAACAGCCAGTATCTCCCCCTGCTGGCCAAGCAGTGCTACTGCATCTCCCTGTGCCCCTCCCGCCACCCCTAACCTGCTAGCTTCCCTAACCCTCCCCATTTCCCCGCCCGTAGAACCGGACCCCTTGCTTTCGCTGCCGCTTCCAAACCGTCCCGGCGGTTCCGGCAATCTGGACGTCCCGGAGACGGACGAGGAAAACAGCGTCCACATTGTCGGCAACAACGGACAGGACGGCCTGAGCGGGCAGGGACAGAACGTCGAGTACACGGAGTACAACGGGGATGGTAACCGCGGTAACCGGCCCGTGGCCCCACAGAGGCCGTACGGGGGGCCGGGGCAGCAGTCGCTGGTCTTTGTGCCCCTCCCGGACGCGGAGGGTCGCAGGGTGCCGGTGGTCACGGTGAGAGTACCCGGTGGGTCTCCGTTTGCTGTTCCAGAGAACGAGACGGCCCTCCCGCAGGAGGCCCAGACACAGACCACCATCGCCTGGCAACCGTTCCAGCAGAGCAGCTCCTACCTGGTGTCCTGTGATCCACTGACGCACAAACATGAGAAGATGTTCCAGGTGGGTCTCAGCCTTTCTCTCTGTGTGTGTTTCCCTCTGTGTCTCTCTATCCCCCCTCTCTCTCTTACCCCCCTCTCCCTCTCTCTCTGTGTGTGTGTTTTCCTCTGTCTCTCTCTCCTTCACTCTCTCTATCCCTCTCTCTCTCTCTCTCTCTCTCTCCGTCTCTCTCTGTCTCTCTCTCTCTCTCAGCTGTGTGTTTACCTCTGTCTCGCTTTTCCTCACTCTCTCTCTGTGTGTGTTTCCCTCTGTCTCTCTATCCCTCTCTCTCTCTCTCTCTCTCTCTCTCTATCCCTCTCTCTCTCTCTCTCTCTCTCTCTCCCTCTCACACACCCATTCAGTATCCACACACAAATACGAACCCGCCCTACTACACTTATACACAATCAGTGTCTAAGTCTCCTGCCGCTGCCTACCCCACCAGATGAAACTCCCAGGGACGTCCACCAGTGCTACCCTGATCGGCCTGACCTCGGGAGCATCCTACAATGTTATCGTGGAGGCCCTGAAGGGGGCGCTCAAACACAAGATCCTGGAGGAAGTTGTCACCGCCGGAAACACAGGTAGAACAAAATAAAACTAAGATGTTGTTGAGAATGTAACATCTTTTGACTATATTTCTCATCAAAGTGACAATTCAACAAAACACTCAGCTGTATCTTCGGAAAGTAAAATATTTCTTTATATTAACGAATCATAAACTATTCACACTGAACGTTCATGAGCAAATACCTGTGATATTATTCTCTTTTTCTGTGTGTGTGTAGTATTCCCAGAAGGTGACGGAGCCAACCGGGACTCCTGCTACGACACGTTCACCGCCACCTATCACGACGTGGGCACGGAGTGGGAGCGCATGTCCGAGACGGGCTTCAAGCTGTGGTGTCGGTGCCTGGGACTGGGCAGCGGACACTTCAGATGCGACTCCTCCAGTGAGCTATTACATATTCTTTCTATTTATGGACATCTATCCAGAGATACATACAGAAAACACACAAAGGCCAGCCCCTCACAGCCATATGTAGTCCACAATGCTTTACATACCTTCATTATATTTGAAGGAATCTATTAGTTTAAGGTAGAGAGGTATTCATAAGGATGAATATTGATACGAACGCTTTTCATTTTGAATACGTCTTCCTCTCTTGCCTGTCCGTCTCCAGAGTGGTGCCATGACAACGGAAACAACTACCGCATCGGAGAGAAATGGGAGAGGCAGGCGGACAACGGTCACATGATGAGCTGCACATGCCTGGGCAACGGCAAAGGAGAGTTTAAATGCGAACCACGTAAGTCTCTGCTGCAGTGTGTGTGTGTGTGTGTGTGTGTGTGTGTGTGTGTGTGTGTGAGAGAGAGAGACAGGAAAACGGAAGAAGAGAGGGAAGGAGGGAGAAAGAGATTCGGAAGAGAGGAAGAATAAAAAGAGCTTGTCTCGTCTTAAAGATATTTGTCTGTAAATTCAAGTTTGTTTATTTGCCATCAGGTTTAATCTGTGTGTGTGTGTGTGTGTGTGTGTGTGTGTGTGTGTGTGTGTGTGTGTGTGTGTGTGTGTGTGTGTGTGTGTGTGTGTGTGTTGATGCAGATGATTCAGTGTGCTATGACGACGGCAAGACGTACCAGGTGGGCAACCAGTGGCAAAAAGAGTACCTGGGAGCCATCTGCACCTGTGTCTGCTATGGAGGACAACAGGTGAGACATGTAGTACACCCTATAAAAGTATAATTAGAAAACAATGGTAAATTCAAACACCAATATTTTTGCCTGTACAGTTATCTGAAACAATTCTATCCGTCTAGAACTCACATATTCCTGTGTGTAGAAAATGGTTGCTAATGTGTGTGTGTGTGTGTGTGTGTGTGTGTGTGTGTGTGTGTGTGTTTCTCCTTAGGGCTGGCGTTGTGAGAACTGTCGTAGGCCTGGTGCTGAGGTTGACTCCAGCCTGCTGCAGCCTGTTAGATACAGAGAAAACACACTGGCCAAATTGGTGAGTCCACAAAGGGGGAAATTCTCTTATCCAGGCCTCTGATGAATGCCTTGTACATTTGCGATTTGAAGTATATTGTAAAATGAAGAATAAGGGAATAACAGTTATATGGATTTTCACTATGTTGTGTTTTTAGGTCAAATCAACACGTTTTGAAACGTATCGCGATATACTTCACTTTAATGGTGAACCTTTTATACGTGATCTTGCTCTTTATTTGGAATCTTTCATAATCTCCCTTCATTTTGATTTATCTTTTTTTCCAGAACATTCAGTGCCCCATCGAGTGCCTTCGACCAGAACTGTTGGCAGATGCACTCATTCCCCAGAATCCTCGGGAGTAAAGGACCGCCTCCCTCTTCCTATTGGCTCTTGCATTAACAAATCAACAAGCCTTCCAAAGACAGAATGAATGATGAACTAACCTTCTTGTGCCTTTCTGACAAGCTTAATGCTATCAGCCACCAAGATATATACGCTTCCCTGAAAGCGTAACCATAGCGCTGTTGTTTTTCATGGAATTTCTAACTATTATTGTTTTTTTCTCTTATTTTCTGTGAGATAGTATTTGAACAGTGTCTTTGTGATGTTTTGGCTTAAAGCTTAAAACACTTAAGCATACCAAAACATTCCTGATTTTCATGTGCCTTCCAATGACAATCAAGTCTTCTTGTGTGAGTGAAGGAAAGAGAGAAAAAGTTAGCATGTATGTATGTGGTAAGTCAACATTTCAAGGGATAATTTTCAAAGCTCCCTTTGAACAATTTTAACAGCAGTTAAGAACCAAAAGTCAGAAATTAAGTGCTGTATGAAAAATAAACCAGTGTTATAATGTACACAAGAAAAATAGTTAATGTGACCTTGAATTTTACAATCGTTTTTTTTACTTTACTGTATCCCCCATTCTTATTGCTAGGGGTAGCACTGTGTGTCCGTGAGTGACACTACCGGATTTTGTGTAATGTTTTAGACTGGTTTTAAAGGGAGGTTTTTTTTATTTATCCCTATAAATCTCATTTGTCTAGTGTGTTGGAATTTGAATGAGTTTGTTTGCATTTTATTGTTTTTATGCTATCATTGGTGCCAAAGTTGTTGCTCCCAGTTGATTGAAAATAAATTGTTTAAGAACTAGAGTGAGCTTGATTTTATTTGCAAGTGAGATGAAAACAGCAAGTTTCTCAAATGCAAATTCACTTCTAAACAATTTTTTTACTTGACACCACCAATTAATTTTGAACTCATACAAAAGTGTTACAAATATGAAGCAGACATTTCCAATTTCTCTGAAACAGTTTATTTTTCTCGTCTCACGGTGAAAGTTCACCTTGACAATACAGAAACAATGTCTCATAACAGAACAAGAGACAGGAATGTACATGTGCTGGCAAGCTATTCTACTTCTCCATTCATGGTCATCTAAATCACTCCCTTGTGCTTCACATGATGAAAGGAAATGTGTTTTACTTGGAATGTAACAGGGAACGTCTAAAGGTATTAGGAACGTTTTAGTAACAGCAGATCAGTACATTCAGTAGTGTTAAGCTGGAGGAGATCGCCCCCTGGTGTTCAGTGGTGGAACAGGCGCAGGTTGGTGTGCACCAAGGTGATGCCCTGCTCGTTACAGGCATTGATGACGATCTCATCAGCAGCTGAGCCCGCGGGGGCTGCTATATACTCCACACCACTCTGTGGACAGATAGGAGGAAGAGAGAGAACAATTAAGACAGGCAAGTCAGTTTGCTTAATAATAAACACTTCCGTTAAGTTCAACAAATGCGAAACTTTAAAAACTAGTCTCAGCAGGCGGTCTGTGTCTGTGGGTAATTTTAATAACTGGTCTCAGCAGGCGGTCTGTGTCTGTGGGTAATTTTAATAACTGCTAAGTGCGGACTGTGTGTGCGTGTCCTACCAGCTTGGCACGGTCCACATTGTCCCTGAAGGGGAAGAAGGCATCGGAGCTGAGAGCCACGGCCTGCAGAGAGCTCAGCCAGTTGTTCTTCTCCGTCTCTGACAGCAGCTCTGGAACCTCCTCAAACATGGCCTTCCACAACGCCAGATCTGGACCCTGAGACACACAGCGAAACACGTAGACATTTAGACAGTCTAAAGATGTCCATCTACAGGACCATGTATGTGCCCTGAGACAGACACACACACAGACTGTCTAAATACCCAATCCTCACCCGGCAGCAGATCTGGGCCCTTAGATACAGAGAGAAACACTGTCTAAATACCCACATCCTCCTCTTCTGACCTTAAAGATTCTGTCAGAGGAAAATTGTAAGGAATAGGTAACGTTTGACTATTTTGTCAGTGGTCGCTAAGAGTAAATCCAAAACTAAGAGAATGGTCAACGTCTCAAACAGAAACACTCCAGCTCTAATAAAAAACAACAAAAGGATGCGATGTCAAGGTCATAAACGAACAGATATGGCAGACCACTAATCATATCGGCTCCATTTCGTCGTCACGTGGCAGGGAAAGGACTCACAGGGACGAGGCACACCACCAAGGCTGTAGTTCCTGTTTTAGAGAGACCTCGTGAGTGTGAGTGTGTATCTATACCACTTGCCTCGCCGATGGTGCCACTGACATACTGGTCGATGGCGTTGGCCATCTCGGCCCTCTTGACCCCGCTGCGGAAGGCCATGCCCAGGACGCGGGGGTGGTGTCTCAGCCACCAGTTGTTGGCTTTGTCCCCTGCCAGACGCGTGCAGTGGATACGGGACTGCTGGCCCGCACCGATGCCTATCACCTGAGACAGAGAGGGAAGTTGTTATTTTATGTATTTATACAGGGGTAACCGACTGAGACCAAGTCTCTTTTCCAGCAGTGCCCTGTTTAAAAAGGCAGAAAAAATACATTAACAATTAATAAAACAGCAAAACAAAAACATTGTTTTTTTTTATTAATCTCCTCTTTATCCTCCTTCTCATTTCTTTCTCTTCTACCTGTCCGTCCTTGGCGTAGCAGACCGAGTTGGACTGGGTGTATTTCACAGCTATGCTGGCCACTATGAGGTCCCGAACAGCCTTCTCAGACAGCTGATGGAAAGACACAGGGAGGAAAACAACAGTTAGCTCAGAACAAGTGTGTTGCTACCTTAGTCAATGATGACAGTCACAACAGCAACAGCAAACTGTCCTCACTGCCTATTCACATAAGCATAATATTGTTGACCAATTATCTAGCAAGCAAAAAAACGAAGTAAGTGTTCTTTATTAAAAAATATCAAACATTAAAAGATAAGAAAGTTCACTTCCTGCACCATTTTGTACCCTACCGGGCTACACACTTATGACACTGCTCGCTCTCACCGTTCCCTTGGAAACGACGTTGGCAAAGAGTTCCTTGTTGATGAGCGCGGTGTTCCTCTTCTGTTTGAGATGGAGACCAAACAGCACGCGCACCTCCGGCTCATCTGGTTCATAGGATGGGTCCATCTGACAGGGGGTGGGGTGGGAGGGTCACTAAACGCATGTTCTATAAGGTGCTGTAGTCATGCTGTACAGTATGGTTAAAGGATACTTGTACAAATGTTGTGATTGCTCATAGCAAGCCATATTCAAATACAGTGACCAAATCATGTTTTTTTTGTTGAAGCTAAGATTGTATATTTTTCTACCTCTATATTATTGTTATAAAGTAGTCGGTATGTGTGTGAGCTGTTTCTATGGAGTTTACCTGAAGAACACAGTAGTTGCCATTCTTCTTCTTGGAAAGGATCCTGAGAGCTTCCACCTCATAACCGGGGGCGATGATACCATCAGACACCTAGAGACACAAAGCAAAGACCACATAGTGCAAAGGTCACTTACATTTGATCATTAGAAGGTTGCTGTAACTATAACAAAGACAAAAGTTACTGTAAAGTCTTAAAAATCTCACCTCTCTGGATATGATCTTGGCTGTGGGAACGTCACATACGTCTGAAAGGGCAATGAAATCTCCAAAAGACGACATTCTGTCTGAGCCTGAACCGGTAGAGGAGAAAACAATTAAAATACGAAAATATAATTTACTGATTATGAATAAATAAGTCATGTATGTATGGTTTGAATGCAGTGAGGCAGTCTAACCTCTTGCCCTGGCGTAGGCAGTGGCCAGCGGTGTGAGGTCCTTCAACATGTCGATCACCATGCAGACCTTGGCCTCCTCCTCGCTCAGAGGAACGCCCACCGCCGCTCCTGGAGGAGGAAGATGAGGAAAATAAAGGTCAGACGGCTCAGGTGGAACCTACCAGGACCCGTCACAGATTACTGATGATTAATTTCACACTTTGTCTGTATTCACAACCGGTCCTATTCCAATTTTTCCCAACCTTCTCGCACAACATTACTGAGGTCTTTGTAAAGACTTTCTTTGCAGAACACACATGAGTGGGGAAAGAAACTTGAAGAGGGGTCTAAGACAGAGAGGTGTGGGGATATGTAAAGTGTGTGTGCGTGCGTGCGTGCGTTGCCCGTCTCACCTGCAGGGCTGACATGTTTAAAGGAGGTTGCGGCGGGCATGCCCAGTGCAGTCTTCAGCTCCTTGACCAGCTGCCATGCGTTCAGCGCGTCACACAGGTTAATGAACCCAGGAGAGCCGTTCACCACTACGGAGAGAAGGCCAAAGGAATCAGGTCAACCAGACAGAATGGAGAATGCTGATCAGTAGAACTACTATGCAGCTTGGATTGTGTGACATCCATTCAAAAGGCTGGTAATGTCAATGTCAGAGGCACACTACTAATGACCGACACCAAATGACTGGAAATTCTTATGGCAAATTCAGCACCGGGATAGGCTTCCTATTGTGATCAACAAAAGTAACAACAAAATAATGAACTAAGCAACATGCCTTGTTGCTTGATATCGACCACTACCTGTGAGGAGGAGCGAGGGTGTATTTGGGTCAGATGGGTGAGGGTGTGGAGGTAGGGGGTACCTTTGAGGACCTGTTCGGATCAGGTGTGAGGCTGTTGAAAAAGGGGGTACCTGTGAGGGGCAGCGAGGGCCTCAGGGTGTAGAGCTGGGCAGGAGCCTGGTGGGGGTTCATGCCATAGCGCAGGGGCAGCTGGGAAACCCCGCGGCTGTACTGACCCCGGAAGTAGTCGGAGATGGCGTCATCGTACTGAGCAGTGTGTGTGAAGGCCTGCGAGAGAGAGAACACACACACTGGTAAGGCGAAGACACAGGATGATACGCATATTAACGGGATTTTTACACATTTTTTGTACATAGGAAAGGAACAACTTCTGAGTCCGTAGGCTGGCTTGATCAAGGGCAACAGAAACCTTTTTATTTATTTATTTATTTTTTAAAGTAGAATCTATTTAGATTGTTCAGCTTGTCAGATTCTTAGCGATGAACTGTTACTCCTACACAAGTCATGGCCGAGTCAACTGAAGGCCAGTAGGGGTTTTAAGCAAAGTGATTCACTGGATAGATGGATACTATTTTGAATCATTCACCTTGTTGGGACAGACACTACTTCAAAAAGTTACCTTTTAATAATGTGGGTACTTTTCAATGGTTTCCCCATCCACTGATATTTCCATTTGACACAAAGTAGATACAGTGCAAGGCCTTCAGTTCTCACGAGAGGGTTCTTGTATTCACTCCACCCAGTTTAAAGCTGTCAGTTGACCTTAGGGGTCAGAGGTAGCCTAAACCCTCACATGCTAGAGTTCAGCTCTTTGATGAACGTTGCTCCTTAACAACCCTCTCACCCTAAAGCAAACAGACTAAACCAAGGTTAGATCGCTAACTAAGGTAACAATGAAGTGACGTAAATTCCAACAGTAACGATTGTCTAGATTAAAATCGACAAGCAAAACAAAAAAATCTGACCAATGACTGACCAGAATCGGATTTCAAGTCAAACAATGGCAACTATCTTGGAAAGGGCATGATCCCATGACCCCTGGTCCACAATCACGAGGTCACACCAGAATGGGGGCATTGAAACAGTCTTCCTACAATCTATTATGTCTTTATGCCATTTTCTCTTCAATTCATTGCATGGCAATTTCCCCTCATAAATCACTGTGGTAAACAGTTCAGATCAGAAAAGGACAAGTCTGGACAAGAAGCTAGAAAGGGGGGTGGAGGAATTCGGAAGTAGTAGTACTAGTAGGACAACACATGGTATGTTGAGAAAAAACCCTCATAATTCTGTTACGCTGGTCAGCTCAAAGCCTTGACATGAGTGCAACTAAACTGCAACAGGAGGCATAATCACTTCATCCAAGGACTGAATCCTCATGCTGTAAGTAACAATCATCCTGGCCTCATCCTGTGCTGTCTCCAAAACTGACCCTATCATTTCCAAATCAGTCACTGCATACTAATTACGTTCATGTGTGCAAGTTAGAATAATATCATAGAAAAGAGAGAATTTGAAATGTTAAAATGGTGGACATGGCAAGTTCAATCTTGAGAAAAACTATTTGTGAAGTAGCAAAGGGGACTAACCACATGACTACAGCGTTAATTTAACTGAATACCAAACTGGGTTTGTCATTGGCACCTCGTTTCCGTGGTTACCTTGAGGGCCAGGGTCCTGCGTGTGTCCAAGGTCGTGTCCTTGTCCTCAGAGCCTTCCATCTCCATGGCGACCAGAGGGTAGTCAGCGGGGTCACAGACGATGGTGACCCGCATGTGGTTCTTTGCTGCGGCGCGGAGTAGAGTTACCCCACCTAAACACCGCAAGTTACTCACAGTTAAGGCCTTCGTATAGTTGGTTTTCAATAATATATACAGGTATATGAATATATAGTGTATGATAGCCTTAACAACCATTTAGACTTTAACTTCTGCTTATTAAATAGAATGACATCACTCACCTATGTCAATCTGTTCGACAGCATCTTCAACAGTCACATCTGGGCTGGAGATGGTCTTCACAAAGGGATACAAGTTACACACCACTACCCTGGACAGGACAGAGGAATTGGTACAGATTGAGTAAGGCTTAATTCAATTTGTACACAATTGCACTTTTGGGCCACTTCAGGAATCCTGTGCAAGTAGTTACATCTAATGTCGAGTATTGGATGTTTCACATAACTGGGTCAAACTTTTTTATTTCCATTTTTCCTAAAACCTTTCTTTAGTCAAGGTAAAGCAAGAATCTATAAGGTGCACAGACACAATTTGAAATTTGGGAAGAGGGGAATAGCTTAGTATTTGAAGCCAGGTTGAGAGGCCTGATGATTGGCCACAACATTTGGCAAGGTGGCGACAAGTCATTCACTGCTCTTTGCATGAGACACATGCATTCCACACACTCAGCCCTCACAACCAATAATTTCCCACACATCCACCCTTCACAACCAATAATTTCCAGAGGAGTTTTCGCTTTAGACCAATCAATTATCCTCCAAATGTCCTACAAAGAGCTTAAGTCACAAGATGTGTGTGCCTGAAGAGACAGCAGAGATTCAATTACATGATTATCAGATTGGATTCACATGCTTCTTCACCACCAGTTCATGTGATATTTGTGGCTGAGGTCTAACAGCATGCCTCCCTCTTTTCAAATCAAATTTTATTGTATACCACATTTTATACACATGCAACTCAATGTTATTTACACACTATGTAGTGTAATACCAACATAACTACCCCACTGCTATAATGGCACTCCATAAGACATGTTTGGACTTAATTAAAAAAGTAACTTAAAAGCATATTGATTTATTTTGCTCAACGTCCCTTACCTGACCAGACTGTAGCCTAGCTTCTCCATGTCAGCCGTGTCCGACGGGCTGCGTCTGGCCAGGATCCCGCCATGAACCGCGGGATGCAGAGTCTTCACTCTCCCTCCCAGCATCTCCGGGTGCCCAGTGAGATCCGACACATCTCTGGAAGACAGGTTGACAACGATACCCAAATATATTTATTGTTATAAATCATCGTCGAATTCACATTGCTCATTTGTTTAAGAGTGTAAAGTTCTCAAGTTTTAAGTGGTGGTGGCTTTGACAGACAATTTAGCAACCACTAATAAGACAAACACGATTTGTTCTGATCTAATTAAGATGCATGTCTACGGTCGTTTTCCCACCCACCTCACAGCCAAACCAGCATCGCGCAAGGCCTTAGCAGTGCCACCAGATGCGACCAAAGACAGGCCCACATTCACCAGCCTCTTGGCAAAGTCCAACAGTCCAGTCTTGTCCGACACACTCAATAATGCTAACCAAAAAAAAAAGTCAATGATACATGACCATGGTTACAAACAGTAGGTTGTATTAACTTAGTACCGATATACACTTGGATGCTGTGTTCATAAAAACTCCTTCGAATCGGAAATCCATCCAGTTATATTAAATTTAACAGTTTTTATGAATTAGCTGGATAAATGGTCTAATAGTCAAATTGTCAGTATGGCGTGAACTTTTTAGTCGGCTAACTTTAGCTTAATAAATCAGCAGTAAACTAGCCTTTCACGATTCCACTGATTGTAGCATTCTGGAAACAGTAAAATCATACAGTATTGCTACAAAGCTTTAAAACTACACACTTGGCAATGCGAGAATTTTTACTTACCAATCTCTGAAGCCATGTTCTTAAGATCAATTTGCAGGAACGAGCTAATTTGGTGATTAGCAGGCTTGCAGGTTTTTCCACGCTGCACAACTCAAAGGGAAAGACAAAAGTTTGATGTACACATGTGAATTTAATCAAATGCATCATCCACGCTTGCCTACCCCGTGGTGTACAAATGTTAGTCCGAGCCATCCTGCGCGAAAACTGCGCATACAAAAGAAGACTTTGCGCAGCATCGTTGTAAATCAAATTGCCTAAGATGATAACTAGGCCCAATATCTTTAGAGTAGGCCAGAGCCATGGAGTAGGCTAAATTAGACAATAGCGAGGCGTAATAATAGCAAGCGTTCTAATACATTAGCACGATTCACGACCAAAAGTTATTGCTGCATTTGTGACTTTTCTCCAACTGACCCGTGAATGTTGCTCATTTTGCCACAAGGGGGCGTTTATGGAACATGTATTGATCTCAGACTATCTTGTGGGCCTGTAGGCACCAAAGAATCACATAGGCCTGCTAGGAATTTTAGCTGACGCTCAATGAGCATGCGGTCACAGACTCAATGATATTGAAGGTAGGCAGCAGGACAAAAATAATGCCACGGCTCAAGGTAGAGTCTACAGCAATTAAACGGTAATTAATAACACAGTAAAATGGGAAAGGTGATGAAAATGTCCAGTGAGAGTGCGAGGTACTGTAATGCAAACAAAAATATATGCGTGTGCCATGTATCTAGCACTGAGATGTGGGATACAAATTGACATAATTAAGTGCTGAGGTTGAGAAATATCGCTGCTAGCTTCCCAGTTATCAGGCAGGTTATTAAAGGTGCAATTCATTAATTGCATAATCAGTTATTGTGTCATTCTGGCAATTTCCGTTGTGCCCTGCAGGTTGCCATGCATGCGAGGTGTGAGGTGCATGGCCAATGCAACATGACACAGGTGAAGAAAACAGACTGCAGGCACATTTTATTTCTAAAATTCAACATTGTATCCCAACATTTGATTCCAACAAGACACAATTTAAGTAGCGAGTTCAATATTTCCCTGGATTGTAAAAACGTTAGGGTAATGTAAATGTAAGGTGAATGGTCATATCACTCCTTGGAAAATTAAATTAACCTAATGGTAATTTGTGTATGCCCATGTCATTGGTGTGTCTCGTACAGATGACAGAAAACAAGATTACCTCTCTTTAGTGGCTCAAAAAAATTCCCTGCGAAAAAATACTAATGGTTTAGGCCTAGGCCCATGGTGAATAAGAGCTAAAATCGTCGGGGTTTGAAGGTTTTTATTGGATAACTTTAAAAGCTCTTGTACAGGCCTTCTTTTCCAAGCCTATATCATCGTCGTATGTTTCAGGAAATAATGACATTGAGTTAGTCGTGGCAACACTGTTGTGATCATTGCCTTTGTAAGCACCTGTAACATAGATTTCCAGCAACAATAAAAGACTCTCATGAATACATTCCCCTACTGTTCGTCGGCTGGGCCGCGCCTTCTCAATAAACTTTATAGTCAAAACTTGGCCTTTTTCATGCATTTGAACAGCGGTTAAAGTCGGACAGATGCGAATTTACTGCACCCTGTCGCTCATTCTCTTACCTTGCCCATTAGCTTAAGTGACAGAATAGGGCCAGGGAAAAACCTAAACCAATACGCGTGATTACCTTAAAAGATCGGACAATCTGTTCATATTTCCGTAATGAGCCCGACATTTTGCTGATTGATTAAACTACAGGGTGTAAATATTTTACGGGGTTGTGACGCTTTAGTTATTGTCTCTGATTTATAATCCGACAAATGAAAGAGACCCGTTTATTTATTTAACTATGAAAATAGGTTTCCTGGTAACCATTTTGTAAAAGAGGACTCACGCGGGTCAAGTTGACATCTCAAGGGGTATCTTGAGTGATTGCGACACTATAATAGACAGTGCAACATTTTTATGTGAACACACTTGCATACGCATATGAGTGGTAAGCCATGAAGACCGCTCTCTCTCTCTCTCTCTCTCTCTCTCTCTCTCTCTCTCTCTCTCTCTCTCTCTCTCTCTCTCTCTCTCTCACACACACACACACACACACACACACCCACACGCAGACACCACACACACGCACACACTAGGGTGATTGCATTGGGTTAGAAAGAAAAAGAGTCTGAAAGCAGTCAGCATTTCTGTCAAGCCATGCTGCTGAAAGTCCTGACAGCCTTATTACCGCGTTATTGCAGGAATTTACGCTCGGGAAATTTTAATCAACATGACAGGTGTGTTCTGATTAAATTGGAATCGAGAAGCGGAATCAATGATTTCTAAATGTATATATATATAGCCTATTCATATATTGCTGCGCTGCCTTATCAATTGGCCATGATTTTTGTTCTGTGTCAAAAGGGCTCGCATAATGAAACAGACCAAATGGCATTTGTCACACTGTTGACAAGTCACACATCTAAATAAGCCCCTTTTGATTAATGTCATGTTTTTCATCAAGCAAATTAAAAACGGCAATGAGAGAGACTGCATAGCCCATAGTTGTACTTGGCTGTATTCTATCCATTTGAGTCCCTAATTTTGCACTAAGAACTACAATTTACTTTCAACTGAGAACCTGATTTTGGATCCGTCATAATATTGCCTTCTCTCATCCAGTCATAAGATTTAGTGCCTTAAAACACATTGGGTAGGCCTACTTGCAAGAGACATTTTGCAGAAACATATGCAACAGTTGCGTGAATGTACACGCCCCCCCCCCCCTCGTTTTGTATTTATTTGCCACACTTCATTTTTTCTGATCTTCAAACAAACTCCTAGACAAATACAACATACATTAGGCTAACAGAAAACACCGTTTTTAAACGATTATTTCATTTATTGAAGGCAACAATTGTTTTCAAACAGTGTGAAAAGGTAACTGGCCCCTAATCGACCAATTGCTAGTGCTGTTTAAATAATTTTTTTTGGGCTTTGTGTCAACAAGCGACACGTTACATCGAAGTCAAAAGAGAATCCAGTAAAGCTGAGAAAAATCTGTCAGAGATCTATCATTTTGGAAAGGGAAACAATTTATAAGGCTCTGGGACTCAATAGAACAACAGTGAGAGAGCCATTATCTCAAAATGCAGAGGGCATAGAACAAACTGTTGTGAATCTTCCCAGGAGTGGCTGTCCTTATGGTTACTTAAAAGGGCACGTTGAAGACTCATCCTGGAAGTCAAAGGACAACGCAGGGGGACGTCCAAAGAACTACCTCACTTGCAGCATTTAAGGTCAGCGTTCAAGATTCCAGTGGAGGACGCTGATCAAAAATTGCATTAATGGGAGAGTTCCAGAGTTGCCACCGGAAAACCACGACAATTCCAAAAGAACAAAATTGCTCGTCCGGCATTTGACCAAAAAAATTTAAAATAAATAAAATAAAACACCTGGAAAAACTCCAAGCCCTTTGGGACAATGTTCTCTGGACGCATGAATCAAAAAAAAATTCTTTTGGGAAATGTGAGTTATTTTTGGATAAACAGGAAAAGAACGGCTAACGTGGTTGTCCCATGGCCCCTAATATGTTGCCTTAGTCTACTCCATCAGGGTCTATAGAGAAAATTAGGATTTGATCCCAAGACACATGCAGTTTTTGCATAAGTAAAACGTGAGGCAATCAAAACAGAGTGCCAAGCCGCCTCAATATCTGATTTAAAGTTAACCCATAGTCTGAATCCGTTGTTACCCTACTTAACCCGTACAAATAGAACCAGTCCCAGAGTCACAATGTCCATGCGCGTAAACGCAGGTCATATAGATTTATTTATGCTTAAATCCCCTTTCAACACTAGTAGAGGGGGTCCTTGTTTTCTATGATTAGACAACCCCTTAGTTTACCCAGCCAGTTAAAAATACATTTAATCACTATATAAACCCATTGCTGTGGTCTGAGGAGTCGACCAGTCACGGGAACGCGTGTCCTCCAGCCCGCCGTTTAATGACGGCCTTTATAAGAGCGCCCAATAAAACGTCCCGTTTTTCGGTCACACACACACACTTATCATCCTGTGTCTCGTGCAAATTAAAATGGTGCCCGTGTGACATCACCATCAGGCGTTGATTACTTTAGCTTCCCTTCATTAACTTAATTATTTGACTATCAGTAAACCCAGCCCCGAGTAATTCAAATCTGAAAGCCTGTGCCGTAAATTAAACCCGCCACATGCGCCTTGGATGTGCAGTTTTTTCTTGTAGCTATCCTTTATCACCGATGACAAGGTGGCTAAAAAGTATATTTTGTGTGTTAGTGAATGTGTATGTGGGGTATTTGTATGTGTATGTGTATTTGTGCATGTGTGTGCGCGTGGACACAAGTGCGTGTGTGTGGAGCGAAGGTGTGATGCGACTTAACATAGAAAAATAAATTAGTACTTGCAAAATATTCCATTAACTGGGATTGCAAGTAAAATTTTGGCCAGTATATGTCGGTGTAAGTGAGATTTACAGAGGGATCTTTCACCTTGCTGTTCCAGTCTTTCAGTGCTTGCATTAACTTCCAAGGTTAGGCTATTGTCTGAAGGTACCTTAATAATTACTTTCAAAACTAATTGTTATTGTTTGTCTAATTGGTGTTGTTTATTGTTTGTTTCTCCTGTAGGCAGTCTGTCCTCTGGTCAACTGCTCTTTCATCCCATGTTTTGGTCCTGCTGTTGGAGTAAATTTCCTCTCTTTTTGTTAACTAGATCTATAGGGTAGATTGCCATTTTTTGATAGGACACATTTTATGTCCCTTTTCTTACTGGTCAGTTCTCCCAGTGTAATATGAATCATTATGGACTTTTGTAAAAAAAAAAAATTCTCAGATATTAATATACTTAGCATTCCTTGCACTGTGCTTTTGATTGAATATCCAGAAAGTAAAACTTTGATGCCTTTTTGGCATTGATTTACTTTAATAAAACCATTCAACCTCCTTTATCCGTGTGAAGTGTTGACAAGACCTTCCTTTACCTGTGCAATTATCAGACTAAACTAATTCGGCATTGTATTTTATCTAAAAATACCATGTTTGATAAAAAGGCAGAAAATGTATACCAATTTAACGTGGGTCTGATATGGATTTTTTTTTCCCATGAATGCAGATGTCACAACTGTATTTCTTGTTTATATGTTTTTTTATTTGACAGTTGACAACACAAACCAGTTTCAGATAAATACATTTACTATTCCTCTTTCCACATTCAATAACCGCTCATCATTTAAATAAATTAGATACATTTACACGTGTTTATGTGATACAAAAAAAACACATAAACATCATCATCATCATCAACCACAACAACAACAGCAACCACAACAAAACAGATCTAATGTGAGAACAATATTAAATTGTCCATGCAGTCAATGGCACACAGTGTCCTGTGAAGATTCTGTGACCACAACCAGAGCATCTGCGCTGACATATTAGAGCTGTAAATGCACTATTTATATATTGCATTTATATATCATATTTTGCATCTAATTAACAAGTACTTAAATGATGTCAGTTGGTGCCCAGCGCAAACGGAACCGGTGCTCCGTTCTCGAAGAAAATTTCAGACTTCCTCGGTTTATGTTGGCTGCTCAGTTACTGCTTGACTCCTCGCTGTCATGCAAGCTGGTAGAGATAAGATAAGACTGAGCCTAAATGATTACAGCAATCCATGTAAACTGCCACGTGTGAAGTTAGAAGGTGTGATTTGCGATATGTACAAAATAGACGTGTTTTTTTTTGGCATGCTATAGAAATACAGAGGGGTTAGGGGTTGTTTAGGTATAATCAATGTTGGGGGGTATACTGTATGTCTATACGTGTTTGTGTAGCCTACATGTGTGTAAAATAGTGCATTTATAAAAAAAAATCCATATGATTTCACCAAGTGTAGGAACCTGCTCACCATCATTGAGCATTGAAATCACAATGTGACGTGTTATGGTTTACACTTAACAATTGTTTTTGAAAGACTTGGTTTCCTTTTTTTGCCAGTACACTTAAACACGTTGGTGTCCTGGATTTCAGCACTATTTAATTGTCTGATGAGTCAGTGCTTTTTGAAAGGGTCCTCACAATCCCACTCCGATCTTCCGGTCGCCCCCCACCGGCACAGCGTCCAGGTCGTCCTCAGAGAACGGGCTGCCGGGGTTGTAACCCAATTCTGCCGTACGCTGCAGAAAGTTTGTGGAACGCGGCAACCCCACACTGCCAGCCATGGTAACAGCAAACCGATGCTCCTCTTCCTCCTCCTCCTCCTCCTCTTCTTCTTCCTCGTCTTCGTCGCCTTCATCCCCTTCCTCCAAGTCTAGCTCCTCCCTTCCGATGCCTTGAGTGACAGCCTGTCTGCTGTCTGAGGATTTGTCGCGAGAGTCTGCTTTGGAGCCTGTGCGGAGACGCTCACTCTCTGGTTGAGAGGTAGAGGCCTGTTCTTTGGCCTTGCGGCTGCGTTTCCACTTCATTCTGCGGTTCTGGAACCAGATTTTAACCTATGCGAGCAGAAGCAAGCAGATGAGAGAATTTTAGGAGAACTAGATCACACATTGTAGTCTATCTGTGGTAGTGAAATTAGGTGAGATAACACTAGGTTAACTTTATGAAAGATTTTAACCCATGTGAGGATCCCATGAATCAAAAATAAATACATTTACAATGATGGAAGTGGAATAAAGACAACAAAGAAACCCAAAGCAGCACAAATCTCAAGGAATTTCAACTGCAAAAGTAAAACATGAAGTAAACCCAGCTCATAATTTAAATGGACCACCTAATTTCAGTACGTGTACAATTCTGTTGATCCAGAAGCGCTGGATAGGACCAATAAACATAACTACATTGTTTGCTATTGCTTACTAATCAAGGCTGCATTTGTCACAGTCCGTCACTCATCTTCCTTAACCCCCCCATCCCCCCACCCCCCTTACTCTTGTCTCTAGGACATGATAAAAGTAAAAAAGTACTCTTGTGAAATATTAACTAAAAAAGGAAGTATAACTGTATAATTGGCGTCTAATCATGTAATTATAGGGTCCTCAGTATTTGTTGTTTCAGTCCCACCCTTCTACAAGCATGCAATCCCTTTCTCATTCAACTTTCCTTCTCCCTCCCTCCCTCTCCCCCTCTCTTTATTTTTTGTCTCTCACTCTCTCTCTCTCTCTCTCTCTCTCTCTCTGTCTCTCTCTCTCTCGCTCTCTCTCTCACTCTCGCTCTCTCTCTCACTCTCGCTCTCTCGCTCGCTCTCTTGCTCTCTCTTTCTCACCCCGCTATACAAATATCTCACCTGTGTTTCAGTGAGCATGAGCGACGTGGCCACTTCGAATCGTTTGGGTCTGGAAAGGTACTTGTTGAGTTTGAACTGGTTCTCCAGCTCCAGCAGCTGTTGGCTGGTGAAGGCCGTTCTGGGTCTCCTACACTTTCCTAGAAGGCCCGCTTGGGGAGCTGTGATAGAGGGATGAAGGGAGGGAGGAAGAGAGAGAGAGAGAGAGAGAGGTGTAGAAAGAGTGAGAATAATGAGAATGAGTGGATATAGAAGAGACGGAATGAGAGAGAAGTAGAGAGAAACAGAAAACGGGGAGTGGGACAGAGATAAAAGAAAGAGAGACAAAGACAGTATAAGTTACTTTGTCAGTTATTACTGCAGGTGGAGGCAGAGAGGCTTATTAAGAATACCTTACTTATCTATCAACATTTCTTAAGTGTATGGGCCTAATGTAATGGATTTAAAATGAAACACCATATTTCTCAATAATCACCCCATTTCAATAATGCTCATAACACTTCAAAATAAATTGAAAGAGCGTCAAATAAATGGTAAACTTTAAAGGCATAATGAAAAATAAGGCCAATTGGAGCTTTCCACCAATATTTCTATAAACCCAGAACATCTTTCTGGACTTTTCCCACTCTTATATAAGCCTATATTTAATATAAAGGGCATGTAGGAAGGCCAATATCATATCGTGTATGGGTACACACACACATATGCCCACTCTCTATTCCATCATTAACTATAATAGCCTACTCCGGTTTATTGTTGACGAGAGGACAAGGCCGAAACGGGCGGTGGGACCATAAAAAGCGAAAGCAAGCCATTAACTTAATGAAAATTCGATGAGCGCTTTTGGGATTTTATTGATGAACTGCAGAACGTTTTAGGTGTTTGTTTATAGTTGCTTCTTCGTACAAAGACAATTTCCATCGTGTTGACGTTTATAGATAAACGAATAGGCTTAAAATAAAAAGATGATATTATAGTTACGCAGTAAATAGAGGTCAAACTCTTCCATGGATATTGTCCAATGTAAAGCAATCCTGGATCGAGATTTACATGTCGTTACGTGCAAGTTGCTGAGGTATACAAGGCCTTCAAACAATGTATATTTGTATTATTTATCCTCTCTGCAGGATTCTATAACGAAAACAAATACTATTCCGTAACATCTAATGCAATGCACTTGACCACATTTAGATATTCATTCAGACAGAAAGTATGTTCCAATCGCTATAATTAGTTCCAATGGTAGCAAAAGTAACAAAGCAAAGACCTTTCAAAACAAGCCACTTGGTAATGTAATTAAACAATAATAATCATAAATAAAATATATAAAAAATATAATTTACATTTGATCTACATTTTAACACTTTGAAATTTGCAAACATCAGTTGGGTTAGCAAATAAGTCAACAAATAACCTGTTTATTTCTTAGTAATTGTTTTATTTTTGTACTATAAATTACATCTAATTTCAAAATACTGTTTTAAATATTGGGCCTATGACTGGACTATATATTATATGCTATTATTTGGCTCATTACATTACAGTACTCGTGCTTTCATCAACGGTTGTGTGTGTGTTTGCGTATGTGTGCGTGTGTGTGCGTGTAGCGTTTTTAGCGCGTTTCTGTATGCCTGTGTATGTGTGTCTATTTATTCTACCTCCCTCACCTTTGGATATGCAATGAGGAACAATGAGGCAGTTTACAACAGCTCAAGGCGGTATGGGTTCAGTGATTTAAAAGTGGTTGTTAAGTGATCAAACAACCCTTTCTCTGTCAATAAAACTTTGGTATATCTGTCGACAAATTGTTTGTAGGTAATATAATACCACACCCATGAGAAAACAGGACGGCCTATAATGCAATAATAATGATTTCTATCCGGCCTACTGTTAGGCCTTTGAATCCAATGTTAAATAATATCCATGATAGACCGACGTCGCACGATCTGGAATTCAGCCAACAGCCATTTTCCATCCAAATAACATTTTGAAGGGTATACATCAAAATTGCTTACATAGGCCTTTGTACTGAAATATCAAAAATAGACACACACACACACACACACACACACACACACACACACACACACACACACACACACACACACACACACACACACACACACACACACACACACACACACACACACACACACACACACACACACAGGCACACATAAAAGTGAAAGAGTTGATCATCTTATAGGTTTACTTACAATTGTAGTCTGGAAGTCGAGGCATCATAATTCCAGCGCGGATCCAATGCTCTAGGGGCATGGACCCAGCCATGGCAGCCGCCTTCAGGTGGTCCGGGTACTGGTGTGACAGGGGAGTGAACCCGGTGTAAGCGAACGCCGGGTGTTGACCCAGAGCCGATAGCGGATACATTGGGGCTGGGTACATGCCGTGGAGTCCCCCCTGGGGAAGTGAAGCGAGTCCTGGGTGCGGAAGATTTAGAAAGCCCGGTTTGGGTATCATACCGGTTGGAAGTTGCATTACGCCTGGCGTCCCGCGTGGAGATGGAGTGTCTGCTCTCCGACAGGACAGCGGGCTTCCCGCGGGGCTGTCGCTGCTCAGACCCGGGGAGTGCTCACGGTTGCCACGATGAGTTTCATCGGCTAGAAGGGCGTCAATTCGAAAGTTCTTCGATTTCTCCATAATGGTACTTTTTCGGAGAGGTGGCGAGTGATGCCCAAAAGTCTCACTTGCAGGTGCGCGCCTGTGCTGTGCGTCAGTGCGCATTGGCTAATGCGGATACTCTCCAAATCGACCAACTCGTGTACGTTCCTTAACTTCTTAGCAAGACCCTGCACAAATATAAATCATCTGAATGTCGACACCTTTTGTTACTGATGTCTGGTTTCATACAGCGCGTTTCAACTTGGAACTCGTTGCAAGTGCACTGAGATATTATTGCCCATCTAGAATAGTTCAAGCTATTCAAAGTCCGTTCGGTTTAATTAGCACTCCTTTCTGACATACGCTTAATAGTCAAGATGCACATCAAAACATTATCTGATTGAAAAACATCTGTTAAAGTTTTCTATTCTATGATTGACTTGCAGCACTGTAGCGCTCCGTGTGTTTATAACGGCTACTTAACCAACTGCTTGCTTCACTCCATCAGCACGCCATTCCCCACCCCTGTAGGCCAGGTTGTGAGTTGTGATTGGTTGAATTGGGCACTTTTGACGGATGACTTCTGTAGGCAGGATTCTAATCAGCTAATTACTCGCTCGTTTCTCTGCTCTGCGCGCCACTCGAAGTGAGGTAATGTCCAACCTCTGTCCCGCCTGCGAACACCTTCAGCTCGAGCTGAGGTGTGAGAGGTTTTCTAATGGTCCATCTGGAGCACATTATTCTGGCTTCAATAGATGTATGATTCAAGGCCTTAGCAAGCCATTCTTCTATATTTAAAAAATCTAAAACGAATAAAATAGAAGTTTCTTGTTAGGCTACAAATATATGTGTACCGTATAGTTAAAACTGCAGGCATAATTACACATGCATATTTAGGTAAAAAAAATAAGGTGAACACGCCATGTTGATAGTGTGTATTTGGTTAAGCATATGTCAAACTATTTGAAAAATACCACACCCAAAAATACACAGTTAGCTCAGCAGTGCTCTTCACTTATGTAATAAGCGAAGAAGAAAAAACGAATTTTCTAGACTAACCGGAAAAAAAACACGTATCCTCGCCCTTTACCCCTCCCTGCTCACTGAGTTTAGAATGCCAATCTGTGCCTCAATTGAACTTTCTGTGCATGTTTTTCGTTAGGCCTATATATTAATTGCATAAGGCCTTCGTGGCCGAAAGATGCTATAGTTTAGCGAGCTGTAAAATTCTAATAAATTAAACTGTAAAAGTACCAGAAACGGTTTTAAAACCTATTGGACATTGAACACAGGAATTTTGCATTCATGACGTGGACCTATTTTTTGTTTAAAGATGTGTCGAAGATAACATGTGTTCTCTGCAGACTATACAGGTAGGCCTATAAGGGATAATGCAACACAAATCCAAGTTCCATCCAATCTTTAAGATGCATAATTGACACAAATAGGCTAAATAGCAATAATAGGGATTATTCTTTTTTTCAGAATTGACAAAATGTGAAATAAGTGTTTTGCAGGGAATGTTCACGCTTTGATATTTAGAACAAAATTGCAATTTACATTTGTTCAACATAATTTTTAAGGTTTCACCACTTTTCTAAATATTGTTTTCGATTCATATATTAAATTAAATTGAATATGAAAAATACATTTAGGATGATGCATGACATCTGCCTATAAAAAAAAGACTGAAATTTACTACTGAAAATGAAATCATGACTGAGGGAATAACTGCCTAGAGGCCTAAATGGAAGTTGCTCGGTGTGTGTGTGTGTGTGTGTGTGTGTGTGTGTGTGTGTGTGCGTGTGTGTGTGCGTGTGTGTGTGTGCGTGTGTGCGCGTGTGTGCGTGAGTGTGTGTGTGTGTGTGTGTGTGTGTGTGTGGGTGTGTGTGTGTGTGTGTGTGTGTGTGTGTGTGTGCGTGCGTGCGCACACGTGTCTGTCTGAAACTGTCTCTGTGTGTGTGTGTGTGTGTGTGTGTGTGTGTGTGTGTGTGTGTGTGTGTGTGTAAGAGTTGGGACGGTGTCTTTGTGTGGTTATTGTTGTTGAGTCTGACCTCGAGAAGATTGGACCGGTGACACCCTCAAAAGACCCACCCTCTCCCTCCCCTCACCCCGGCTCCCTATCACGCAGATTACCGCCTGTCGCTGGCTCTGATATAGAGCTAATTTGCTCCAGGGAAATCAGCGTCCACCACCAAGTGCTTTCTGCCTATTCCTTCCAACCTCTTCCCCTCGCGCCTCGTTTCCTTGGTTTTATGATTTAAAAGTAATTTAAATAGCCTTGCTGTGGGTAAAGCCTTTTGACAGAGGTGCACAAATTAAATTGAATCAATGGCTCAAATAGCACTATTGCCCCCTGTGTCGGGTTCCTTGCTTTCCAGAACACCTTGCTATAGGCACCTGGCGGCATTCCCTTTCTTCCAAGGACAATCGTGAATAATGAAAGTCCCAAAAATAAAATTATATTTATTGTAAATTATTGAACGACTTAAACCCCCATTGAGGAAAAAAAATTTTTTTTGCGTGTAAATATATTGTGTACGCTTTTCTATTGGTGGGTGGGCTTGCAATTATTGAGGGCTCGTTTACGTAGGCCTAAGGGCTATTTCAAGTGCGGTCTTTAAGGTTAAACACTTGAACTATATATGAATGCAATGTATTAAAAATGTACTCTATTTAACGTTTGGTCATTGCGGTGTCCAAAGCTTTGGATATGTTTGGAGTGCGTCTGTTTGTTATTGCTTGTGTATGCGTGTGTTTGGGTGCGTGCGAGTGTGCATGTGTGTGTGTGTGTGTGTGTGTGTGTGTGTGTGCGTGCGTGCTTTTTTGGTCAGGGTGACATGCTTGTTTACCTTTGCTCTCTCTTGCAGACATGCAAGCAATGTTATCCTGAGTTATCCTGAACAAACTGGTTAAAAATAAGATACTATATGTATTTTCATAAGAATCTCATACACACATGCATTTACCTTTACTTCAGCACCCACCGAATCATGCTGTACACAGATACACAAAGACACCAGATATAGTTTAGGCAGATGTTCTATAGAAAGGGACCGCGGGTACCCAATCGTTAAACTACAAAGTCAAAGTTTATCAATTAATTATCGGCAGTAAACTGTTGCCGATCGGAGTTTACCTAACATTAAAGGATCTTATCAGTAATTACAGGCATCATTTTCAATCATTACCACAGCTTTCAGCCGACCGGTCCTGCCATATAAACCAAGCCCTGAGACCTAAGAAGTCATTCCAGGGTACGTTCGCAAGCAACGTGCAGAGTAGCGTTCTGCTGCGGTTCCCATCATTGCTCCCACTGTTCCACACTACCTCTGGGTCACTGCTCCGCAACGGAATGTTCAACACACTGATAAGAAGACATGACTGTACCGCATGACAAATGCAAGGGGGGGGGGGGGGGGCATTATAAAGACACAAAACCATGGTAAATAAGACAATTTGATGACATTTAGGAATATGTGTTCGCATTGATTAATATTAGGAATACAGGAATAGTCTTTCACCCCGGACCCAAAATGAATTATAGAGGGATTTTGCCCCTATTGTGTGTTCCACAGGGAGATCCTAATTGGATCACTCATAATAATGACACCTGTCGCACAGCAAGTTTATATTTTTTTATATATAGCTTTTCTCAATCGCACTCAATTGGGACAGACACAAGGAATACATACATTTTCCTCTTAATGTGTGTTGTTGTCCATTGTCTCTTGACATTGCTTCCTCCCCCTGAACTTGAGACTCTGTGATAACATTCCAGACAGAGCACACGTTGCCACACACACACACACACACACACACACACACACACACACACACACACACAAAACCACACACTCAAACATTAGCTGTCTGTCTAATGTGTGTGTGTTTGTGTGTGTGTGCGCGTGCGTGTTGCTGTCTGATGTCCCAGTCACTGTGTTTACGTAAGGTTAACAGTAAACGTTATATTAGGGTTTTGATTTCTTCTGTGCATCACAGTTTGAACTCGACCATAGGGGGGTTTCCCACCTGGTTATACACTCAGCCCTCCTTTTATTAAAATAAAATACCCCCCCCCCCCCCCCCCCCCCTCCCTCACTACCACCACACCTGTTTCAGCCTGGCCTTCACAGCAGCATATTCTCTGAACCATGCACGACTATCTCTGACAAGCGATTTGGGTGCACAATGGACTTTTTTTATGAAGCGAAAATCTGTTCCCCTAGTCTCTTCGGTATAATTAGACTAATTCCCACACCGTTAAGGCTAACTGATAAATCAGCTTGCTCTCCGCCAGACCTTGAGACCCCTAATTAATGTCGGCTCATTAAGTAGATAAAAGGTAATTTATTAGAGTTTCCACCCCTCGTCCTGGTCTGGCATTCTTCCTGCCTGTCATTTATTAACTAATATTGAGCTTGGCTATTTGCCGGCTTGCAGGATGTGAATCCTTTTCTAGTGGTTTCTCACTCCCCCTTTCCCTCACTCATTTCACACTTTATCTTTCTTCTCTCTTTTTGTTCCTCATCTCTCTCTCTCTCTCTCTCTCTCTCTCTCTCTCTCGCTTTCTCTCTCTCTCTCTCTCTGAACCTTTTGACTTCAAACTATTATATTTCAGTATTTGGCCTATGGTTGATAGCATAAATCACTGTCCAAATGTACATTAAAGTGTGTCTTATATTATAAATATGTTATGTTATGATGGCATATAAATATTCTCTCTCTCTCTCTCTCTCTCTCTCTCTCTATCTCCCTCTCTCCACCTATCCCTCTCTCACCATCATTCAGTTTATTTCTCATACTTTCATACTTTCTCCCATTACATTACTTTGAATTCCTACCAATGCAGTAAACTGAAAACTGGTCAAATTGGCATCTGCCTCATCACAGTGCTCCTATGCAATATTACATTGGTTTCCGTTATTATGGGGTGATACAAATTGCCCATTGTAAACTAAATTATGAATTGAAAGTTTTTGATTGATCGTGTAATGTTGCAGTTTAAAAACAAAATGAATAGACCATTTCGTTAAATCACATAGTTCAGCTCTCTAGATTATGACATTCGACTCTCCCGCCAACCGTGCCCTCCCCTCCCACCCTCCCTTCGTATTCTCTCTCATTCCCCTCCCTCCCTCCCTCCCTCTCTTATTCCCAGGTTAAACAGTCTCACCCGTTTGTCTTTTCCACACGGCATCTACACAAAAGCCCCCTTTCAGCACAATCAGAGCGGCTGGGGGTGTGAGCATTATGACCGTTTAATGGGCCCTTCTAGCTAACAGCACCCCCCAGTTTACAGCCCTGCCTCTACAAGGGGCCCCATTGTGTGTGGCGGCCTGGTGGTGTAGATAAACAGGGCTTATCAGGCATAACAAGACATCATTACTTTCACCCTGCTATCTGCACGGCCTCTCTATTCCACACATTATCTCACCACTTATGAGGATAGGCAGAGCCATCAAACGCTTTGAAGATCTCCGTCCGTCCCTCCCTCCCTCCCTCCCTCTCTCTCTCTCTCTCTCTCTCTCTCTCTCTCTCTCTCTCTCTCTCTCTCTCTCTCTCTCTCTCTCTCTCTCTCTCTCTCTCTCTCTCTCTCTCTCTCTCTCTCTCTCTCTCTCTCTCTCTCTCTCTCTCTCTCTCTCTCTCTCTCTCTCTCTCTCTCTCTCTCTCTGTCTCTCTCTCTCTCTCTCTCTCTCTCTCTCTCTCTCTCTCTCTCTCTCTCTCTCTCTCTCTCTCTCTCTCTCTCTCTCTCTCTCTCTCTCTCTCTCTCTCTCAAACTCACTCTCTCTCTCAAACTCACTTAGGGCCTTTACCAGACATAAAGTGCATATCTTCTTTGAGTCTGTATCTTAATCCGTCCGTGGCGGTGATAATTGCTACTTTGGAGGTGAGGGTTATTGCTCGCGACAGTGATAGTCTGTCCTGTTGTTTGCTGTGAGGAAACCGCTTACGGCCATTAGAGCTCGGTTAATGCCTCCTTATTGCACAATTTACGTCTTAACACTAACCAAAGGTTAGTAAGGTGATAGACACACAGACGGAGATTAGAGGGCAAGAGGAGATAGAGAGGAAGAGAAGGAGGGAAACACCAAGTGTAAAAAGAAAGAGGCGCAGATGGTGATAAAAACAATTGAGCGTCAAAGAAGAAAGAAGAAGTTGTAAAACAGTAAATAGAATGAATAAGGTGGACGGGTAAAAGGAGAACGAATGAGAGAGAGAATGCTGAACATATAGACACACAAACCGAGAGATGTGGGGAGGGAATATACATGGATAAATGAAAATGTCAGAGATAAACTTCAAGAGAAAGAAAAAAAACTAAATGTGGAGAGAGTGAGACTACATCCCATCTTTCTCTTGCAGAGAGTGACAGAGATTGTAATCCAAAATGACCAGAGAGCAAGAGAGACATACAGAAATAAACATTTAGACAGGTAAAGAAACAAAGAAAGACAAAGGCTGACTGAAAGATAAGAGAGAGAGAGAGAGAGTCCCACTAGGAACAATGGACTTTCGTGTTGTTTTATTCATTTTATTGTTTGGGAATACATTGTAAAGACAGGGGCGGGACAGTGTGGCGTTAACTCCCACAGAGGGACTGCAGGAGAGCCTTTCAAAAACTGCAGAGAGAAATGTCTGTATGTCTTAATTTATGTTTATGTTTGTGTGTGCGTGTGTGTGTGTGTGTGTGTGTGTGTGTGTGTGTGTGTGTGTGTGTGTGTGTGTGTGTGTGTGTGTGAGCTTGACCTTTGTCTTAGTGTCGATTGACACTAATGCGTTCACAAACACACGTCAAGACAGACTACAAAGTTTACCAAGTGTTTGCTTTCTAGAAATCAAGCGTCTGTCAATCTACGGTTCTTAGTAATGTAACGTGGAATGACAGGGAACTCATGGCACACTGCCACCTTCACAACACTGCCATAATATGCAATGGAAAAATAAAACAGAATCAAAGTTTAACGATGCAAAAATAAAACAGAATTAAAGTTTAAGAAGTCAGTTGATTCTCTTTTATAGTTACAGTTCAATGTTTAGCCATATGTTGAAATAAATTAAATCAATATGAGAAAAAACACCATAAATGTTCCCTCCAATAGCAATCCATTTCCAAACGGAAAACAGTACCAACTGAAAGAATCAATCAATTGGCCAATGAGCTCTGTCAATACTCTAATGGATTGCATGGAAGTTTTGGTCAATCTGTGAAACTGATGAAAAGGTAAGTCACCAAAATGTTGCTTTTTGTGATGTGTCTACATTGATCAAAATGTCACCCAAGGCGTGACAAAGTATGGTCACTTTAGTCAACATAGTGCCGAGAGACCTGATGAGGTGACCGAAGGTCAAAGATCATTCCGTGACACTAACCTTTATAGACGCTGTACATCTTTCTGTCTGTCTGTCTCAGTTAGCGGTTTATGCAATAAGCAGGCTGGTGTAAAAAGTGAACTCAGGGACAGAGACAACAAACCCATTTGACTGAGTCTGCACTCCAAATCCTTTTATTTTATCTTTAGTCAACTTTGTTAATCATTCTGGTCCATCCATATTTCATTCTGTCTATGTATACATATGTGAATTGGGAGATGGGGTAAATATTATTTATTCATGTATGTATGTATATATGTATATATGTATGTATGTAAAATGCATGTATGTATGTATGTATGTATGTATGTATAGAACCCCGTTAGAGGTTAAATAAGAATAAATATATATAGGTTTCTTCTTTAACCTCTGATTCATAACTTTGCCTTACCACAGGTCATCCTTAGGGTTTCAAACCAATAAAATAGCACATTTTCAAACCCTGACAGTTGATGATAAATCCCTCTCCATTCACCTCTCCTTGTTCCTTCTCTTATTGCCTCCACCGCCTCTTATTCATCCTCTTCATGAGCAGCGCAAGGGAAGAGGTCAGGGAGCTCATTATTCGCTGTCTCTGTGTCTAATTGGTTTGGATGAGCAGCTCCTCCTCCTCCTCCTCCTACAATAGGAGTGTAGTGGGTGTGATGAGGGGGGAGGGTGTGGGTGGGGGTGGGGGGGTGGGGCTTGGGTTTGGGGTTTGCTAGTGGTTGGTATAGTTAGTTATCTTAGTACGTCACTAAACCCACTGTGAAAAGCAGTGCCCACACCTCAGACGGACAGTTGAACAGTGGGTTCTATTGGGCTGTTCGTTTTGACCTGTGGAACCAAAAGTTGGTTGTTCAAATCAGTAGTCAGTAAAATACAGGTGTGTGACTTCTTGTTGAAATGTGAGTCAGGCCTCAATGTCTGTGTCAGCAGAGCGAATCTAAAGTATTTTCCCCCCAAAAAACATTCAAGGTTACTCAGGTCAGGATCAAAGGTCACTTAAATGTCCAATTCCAATAAGATTTATTGCCGTGAAAGACTGTGAAGTAATTATAGCCGGTATGAATCAAAGAAAAAAAGCAATAGCAATAATAATAACTACATAGCTTACGTTCAGATAATATAATATCAAATAGCTCCATATAACAAAATAAATAATTGATTAAATAAAATTGTGTAAAGTTACACATTACACTATTCTGTTGATCTATTGGTTGTCCCAAAGTATGTGACAGAGAGTTACTCATTTTTCAGCAACACAAATATAAAGTATTGAACTTTAAAAACTTAAAAAGTCTCTTAGTATTTAACCTGCCTCGTACATTAGCTCTCATATCAATTAGTGGTGAGGAGAAATCACACGCCTGATTTATGTCAAAATTAATGCAGCTTTTTTTTTCTTTTTTTCTTTTGGTGCAGCAACGACAGGACCAGTCCGGAGTGAGCTAACGGAGGAATTAGCTATCCTATAATCGTCCGCTCGGTCAGGGCTTTGAAAGGCTGGCGCTGCCATGGGGTGATTTATCTGTAGCCTGGTCTGAGTGCACCCGACACAAAACTTAATTCTTTAATTAGAACCCCTGGACTCTCTCTCTCTCTCTCTTTACTTCTGTCTCCCTCTCTCTCTGTAACCACCACTTGTCTTTTGGCCGTTCTTTCTAAATTGTTCTGCTTCATGTCTTTGGAAACTTAAACTTGTCCTCAGTGTCATACATTTTCTTGATTCTTTCTCTAGTTGTCAACTTTCACCTGTCTTTCATGTATTCCTCTCTCTCTCTCTCTGTCTCTCTCTCTCTCTCAGCGACAATGCAGCATTATGGAAATAAATTGTTCCATTAGGTGCATTGTGCTCTGTCGTCACGGCGGCCACACGGGGTTATTAATGGCTCAGGCCTCTGCTTTGATTAAGACAGAAGATTTATGAAGAGAAACCCACTGGCGGCATGTCACCCTTCAAAACACACTTGCACACTCGAACACACACACACACACACACACACACACACCTTGGCGAAGGTCACCAGAATGGTTTTATTTGCAGTATCATTTAGTACCTACGAACAGCCATTCAACCGTAATCATACTAGTTAAAATGTTATTATTGCGTCTTCTTTTGTTCAGAGGCTTTTCGGACTCCACTAAAAAAGTTGTGACAATCAAATACTCCTAGAAATAAAGAAATATAATGTTTACAAAAGATTCCATTCATAGGACAAAACCTATAATTTGTGCATAGCCCGGGTGTGGGGCAGAATGAGAAAAAAGTTGAATAACTGATCTGAAACCAGCCGTAGGCGAGCCAAGTAGAGCTAGCAGCCACTGCACACTTATAGAGAGAAAAGTATTCCTAGTATGTCTAGTGTTTCCTTCAGTATTACCTTTTTCTGGGAGCAGCTCCATAAGCTTGCCATCCCATCAGACGTTTGACAAACTCTGGCAATCACAGACACGATGAGCTTATTCACGTGAACTTTGTTTTATTGTGTGTGTGTGTGTGTGTGTGTGTCAAAGTTTTTACATTTTTGTTTTGTGAACACTTGAATGACCTTGTGGCCTACTTTACTGTAATTAACAGATTGAAATTTACATGAATGCAAATTATATATTTATGTAAATGTGAAAATATATTTCTACATACTTTGTTTGTAATAATTTTGCTCAACATGCAGAGTGTGTGTGTGTGTGTGTGTGTGCACAGACAGTGCCTATATTTCATGTGTATAAAATAAGAGGGTGAGCATATGTGTGATGTGTGTGTATGAGTGTGAGGTGTGTGTGTGTGTGTGTGCGATCGTATGTGTGTCAGATCCCATCTATCAGGCCAGTTAACCCTTGGCAGCTGGTTGTAATGTGAGGAGAAGGGGGTACCAGGAGGGGAGGCAGCCACTCGCTCTAATTAAACTCCCCCATCAAGCGAAGCCCCTCCCTGGGCAGGACAGCCGCTGACCTCCCCCCTGCTTCCCCTCGGAACCATCAAGTACCTCTGGGTCTTCCCTTAGCCTAGCTCAGCACCGCTCAGCCATATGTCGCAAGGTGAGCCTGGGACGATGCCGATAAATGAATTGGATGTTGTGCACGAGGAAAATGTCCATATGGTTCTAGCGCAGTAGCTGAAGTACCTCATATGTTAAATATTTTATCTATGTGAGGCCCATATAAATATAGACTGATATGTACGCAGCTGTATAAACTTCACAATACTCTTTGGGGCTTCAGCGTTGTCTTACACTGCAGTGTTACTTGCCAAGTGTTAAATCTAAAGGGAACATTTTTATATTTAAAATGAGTAACTACTGACCAAACGAACAACCTATCAATCTACATATCTGTCTAATTCATTAAGACTCAGGGAGTTGAATCTATTTTCTGAACATTTTCCGCAAGTAATCTTAATCCTTTAGCTAACAAAAACATCAATAAATTCAACACATATCACATGTTGACACAATCAGGATGTATATATTGGTACACGTATCATGCATATGTCATAGCAGCACTATTTAACAGTGACTTCAGATTTGGGAAACTCCTACCTTTGAGCTTCTGAAGCGCAATGCTCACAAAAGGTTGCACATAGTTCACTATCAACAGTGACATTTTAGCGTTCCCAACGCGATTCTCTGGCTCTGAACGAGTTTTAATGGGACAAACAGCCTCAAAGAAGAAATAGGCATCATGTGTACAGTATGTGAGCTGTGTTGATTTAGGCCCCAAAAAACGTCAATTTTGTTTGCTCATCCGCTGAGAGATTGAGCTAATTGACACATTAAGATGATCTCCTCCTACTTCAAGTAGTCCCGTGTTTACCTTAGCTGAGTTTGTTCAATCAACGATCCTTTCATGGATTAAGGGAACTGCTTAATAACGCAGACCCAGGATCAGCGTGACAGAATTACTTTCTATGACTTCGGAGGTAGTAACAATGTGTGCACTGTTAAAGAGCACAAAAAAGGCTTTCGTTAGAAGGGTTGTGCCGTGTTTACCTGGGTAAGTATGCTGTGTACGGAGCTCTCCGGTTCAAAGGAGGACCACGTCTCGGTGTGATCCGTCTGGGTGACAGCATGAAAGGGAAGGATGTTATTAATTGAGGCCCAGGCTTTCCGAGGCCTTGTCATTTCGGCTCAGTGCTGTGTTTGTCAAGAGGCTGGTCCCCAACACATAAAGTACTGGACAATGGAAGTACAAACTCATTGTACAGAAAGTCTAACATCACGGGACAATAATATTTACTTTAAGTACCAACAGATGTAATCTTTCACAAAACCTTAAACTTAAATATAAAAACCAAATCAGTGCTGACAACAGTCGTTTAAGTCATTTGTATAATGTGTCTAAGGAAGAATATTATTTTCTGAATAACCCTGAGAAATGGAACCGCATCACCTTGTGTACCAGTGTGTGTGTATGTACTGAATGTGTGTTTGTGAACAATGTGCGTGAGAGAGGGTCTGTGTGTGTGAGTGTGTTTAGGTGTGCGTGTGTGTGTGTGTGTGTGTGTGTGTGTGTATGTGTGTGAAAGAGATGCAGAAAGCTAGTGTATGATGTGTGTCAATCTCTTTGCATCTTTATGCATAGTGAGAGGAAGGCGTCAACATCTCATTTATGTAATGGCTCTCCGTTTACCGCGTCCGAACATGACTGACAGGTGGAAATGACATCACTAACGCTTCAATCCCATCCTGCTTCACTCTGGGTAATATGTCATAAGTGATGCCTATTCCTCCAAAAGGCCTTTTTTTTAAGGCCCCATCTCCTCAAATCCCATCTACTCACTGCACACCCCTTTGTCTCTCTCTCTCGGTCTCTCTCTCTCTCGGTCTCTCTCTCTCTCCCCTTTACCCCCCCCCCCCCCCCCCACACACACAGGTAACCCCCCCCCCCCTCTCCACTGCCCCTCCCCCTTGTCTCTCATTCCCCGTCTCCTTCTCTCTACACCGTCCCTACAACCTTAAGAGTGTCACTATCCAATTGGCATAATTGAGCCAGGTCAGGTGATACGAGCACCCACAACAATCAATAGAGGTGAAATAAAAAACAGCTCTCTGTTATTACTTTTGGTTTGCTCCGCCCATTCAACCCCCCCCCCCCCCCACACACACACACACACAGTGTATACACACACACACAAAAACACACACAACTGCGAAATTCCGCAGAACGAAATACTTTCATGCATGTAGGCGAGAAACGTGTGAAGCAATAATGTACGAAGGAGGTAAGGGAACCTAAATAAGAAGGATAGTAGTGGATAAAGACAGAAAGACAGACAGACAGACAGACAGACAGACAGAAAGAAAGGGTGAAGAAGAGAGTAGAGTGTGGTCAGCAAAAGCCGCGCTGAGGAGGAGAGGGATGTGTGATGGACAGCACGTCTCTCCTCAGTATCCCATCTCATCAGCATGACACAGCTGTCACTGCCCTATTTCAGGAAAATTAAACAGCCACCTTACCGTAAACTGGCCCGCAAGGGAGGGGTACGCAGGAAGAGAGGGCGAGGGAGGAGCAGTGTGTTTGTGTGTGTGTGTGTGTGTGTGTGTGTGTGTGTGCGTGCGTGCGTGTCTGTGTGCTTTTGTCTGTATATGTTTGTGTTCATCAGTGTGTGTGTGTGTGTGTGTGTGTGTGTGTGTGTGTGTGTGTGTGTGTGTGTGTGCGTGCGTGCGTGTCTGTGTGCTTTTGTCTGTATATGTTTGTGTTCATCAGTGTGTGTGTGTGTGTGTGTGTGTGTGTGTGTATACATATGCATATGTATGTGTATGTTTGTGTTCATCAGTGTGTGTGTGTGTGTGTGTGTGTGTGTGTGTGTGTATACATATGCATATGTATGTGTATGTTTGTGTTCATCAGTGTGTGTGTGTGTGTGTGTGTGTGTGTGTGTGTGTGTGTGTGTGTGTGTGTACATATGCATATGTATGTGTGTGTGTGTGTGTGTGAAATGGATCACCCTTCAGTGTACAGATGGTCGACACTCCTCTCCTCTCTTTCCCAACGTCCTTACACCCATTCTTTCCCCTCCTCCTTCTCCTTCTCTTTTTCTTTCTCCCTAAACCACCTTCCTCTTCTTTTGACATGGTAATGGCTCCAAATTGATGAAGACATTTCACTCATTCAGCGACAACTCTACTGACAAGCAACATAAACACTCCCCTTCCCGCCCCCTCGTCCATCAATCACGGGACCCCTCCACCTTGTTTGCTGGTCATTGGCTGGCCTGTGCCTTTTTTAATCAACTAATTTGCTCTCTTTAGGCTGTCGCTAATTACCCGGCCTTGTCTGGATTATCTTGTCATCTGCCCACTTAATCTACGCTAATAAACTGCTCATCAAGTCATCAGACTGGTTTGGAAAGGCAGAGAGAGCGTCTGAAGGACCGGATTGTTAGAATAATAAAAAAAAAATGTAAACCTGTGAAAACTCATTTATATTGAATACAATAAAGAATGATATGATGTTTTTTTTTATGTTTTTCTCTATAATTGAGTTGCTCTTGTAGTTCTGGATGTGCACAGAAAGGTATGTCTATCTTACGCACTTCAGGGACATAGGAGGATCAGCAGCATCATTCGGAAGCTATGAAACACATATAATGTTGCCTTACACCACATATGTAAAGGTTTAGGGGCGAGGGCAGCACTCTAACTCTAAAACTGGTTGGAGGCGGAGGGGAGTAACATTTTGAGGACATCAAATGTAAGAAAATCCAATGGGGCCTAATTTTTATTCATGTCCGTGTTGTCCAGGGGCTGAATAAAAGTAACCAGCTGGTTCAGTCATTCTTAGTGTAGTCATTTTTTAGAGCGGCTACGGTATGTGTTGCCGGAGTTGCTATCCAATGTAATTGTATGTGCATGCTAATGTTATAGTACAATTTCCATCAGTTTTAAGGAGTGTGGAATATTATGTAGAGTATAGTGGTAAAATGTTCCATGAATCTTTGTAAGCCAGTTATGCTGTGACTGATCTTGAACCCAGGGTTCCTTTTGTGTCATATTGAGTTTTTTTTTTTTTGCCAAGCCAAAAGACCTATGTTTTGCTTCAAACCACTACAATTCTATAGAGTTGGTTTGCTCTACGGTTATAATGAGTGTGTTCCCGCTGCATGTCAGTGTGATCTGGTCTTGTTTGCATGTTTATGTCACTTACCTGCCGCTTCAGCACATTTTGATGCAGCCGGGGTGAAAGACTTTTGATGCCTTTAAAAGCATCCATAACACCCAACCTGTAGTGACCTTATATGACAGATAAAAAAATATTGATCCTCTAGGCACGCACTTCGCCTTCCCTCAACCTCCTAAAAGACGTATTGTTCGCCTCCACTTTCAACTAATCACTTGGCAAACCTGCCCAGTTCTAAATAAAGAAGGGATAAATAAAAAAAAGTCTTCGGGCCAACGTGTTGCTCTCACCTTTGCAGATGAAATTACCCGAAAAGCTGTTACAAATCAATATAATCAATGCAATCAGCTAACTGGCACAGGCAATCTCCTGCCAGTAAGTCAAATACCCTCAGCGGAGATCTTTCAATCTCTAGCGCCATAATTGCCCCCAAGGGCGACGTTAGCGCGTAGCATTTTGTACACTTAATTAAATTAGCGGGCTCTTTGGACAGGATAGGTTGCTCAGCTCACGGAGGACGGATATGTCTGGCGCCGCGCCAGTAATTAAGGCAATACCTTTCCTGATTACTCCAATCCTCCTTAATCAAGTCATTATGCATTTTAACCCAACCACTCCCTGGAATTAATGAGCTTAGGAGGAGCTACTCTGTAGAAGAAATAACCGTACAACTCCACGGTCACAACTTTGACTCATAACTTACCTGCGGAAGACATGTCCATATATTCTTTTTCTTTCTTTCTTTTTTCTTTCTTTCTTTCTTTCTTTCTTTCTTAGTTTCTTCCTTTCTTTCTTTATTTCTTTATTTCTTTACTTCTTGTCTAATAGCACCTTTGGAATGAAGGTGACGGAGTGACATTATGTGTAGCAGAGGTTTTGAGTTCCTTAAAAGTAACAGAGTCACTATTGCAGAAAGGCCCAGCAATGTCATATATGGGTGCAAACCTTTCATAATATTCTTCTTCAGTATTAAAACACACCCCAAGATAAGTTTTCCATATGAGTCAAATCCCAAGCAAATGTATGCACACTAACACAACAACAGTTGTCAGACTGCGTATGTCTCTCTCTCTAACTCACACACACACACAGACAGACAGACAGACAGACAGACAGACAGAGGCAGGTAATGATTTAAAGAGACCTGAGTACACTGCAGGGTAGGAGCTGCTCAGCACTGACCCATAATGCTTGGCTAATTAAATAATTCACTAATTGATTCACCACCAAATCAATAAAGCCTTACGGATGGTTTATGGTGTGAGAGCTGCACTGAGTGTGTGTGTGTGTGTGTGTGGGGGGGGGGGGGGGGGTTATTACGACAGAGGAACACACACACACACACACACACACACACACACACACACACACACACACACACACACACACACACAGCCTTATTGTTCACGTATAGCCTTAAATGCCCAGACAAAGGAAAAACATGTGAAATTGGGAGTTAAAATGGAGGCAGACATTGTGTTGACCTTGTGCTTGTATGGAATGACATCATTTCAGCCTGTCACACGGAGATGATAGTGAATATAAAGGTGGTGGTGGTGGGGGGGGGGGGGGCGGGGGCAGCGTGTGTGGGTGTGATTGTGTGTTAGTGTGTGTGTGTGTGTTCTCATCTCATAAACACAGCCCCCTGCATCATGAATATATATTCCCAGGGGGGTCTGGGATATGGGTGGGCCTGGGTGGCCCTGGGGGGGGGGAGTGCCATTGGGGACACCGTTAATTAAGACTGAAAGAATGTGTGTGTGTGTGTGTGCACCGTTTATATCTGTGTGTTTTTTTTATCATTAATTTCTGCGATGTTGCATGTGGGCCTGTTTTATGATTGGTCGTTGTGGGTGTGTGTGTTGTAGGGGTTGGGTCGCCTTTGAGATTGATTAGGACAAAGAGTGAGGTACAACGTCACTTTGACCCCGGCAACCGTAGAGGTCGTAAATCCAGCCGCCTCAACAGTTTCTGATAATTGTTCATATCGCCTAGTGTACCCTCCACACACACACACACCAACACTTACTAATAATGTCATGTACACACACACACAAAAACACACACATCAATGGTCATCTAGCCATAATAATAGAAGATGAGGGAAGCTGGGTCTGGATGCTCATTGCTGACTCCCAGCAGCTTAAACTAGGCCACTGGCACCTCCTTCTGTTTGAAACTAGCATCTCTTCGTCTCACTTTCACAAACCTATTTTAAATTTTTTTTTCATCCCCTAGTCTCATTGTATCTGACAAGCTCAAGAAGACAGTTGTGTTTGGTTAAAAAATTTTAAATAGAAATGCCCCCAAAACCATAGAAACCAAACTCCATTTTGAGGGACGACTGAAAAGTATTCAACATCAAAGACTGAGCAGAACAGTTCCAGGTTTATTATTTACATACAGTTTGGAGAATTGTGTTACACATGCTTTCAATTACAAAAATCCAGTCACAGGTTTGCATGGTGTATTTTATTTCCTAAAACACAAGGTCTGCCGCAGGCAACAGTCTGCAGTCAACATTGCTTGGTTTTCAAATCATGTCAGTTTTATAGTATTTGCACATTAGATTTTTGGTCCAGAATATTCTGCCAGTAACATCATCAACTGAAATCATTGTTAAAACATAAAATATGTCAATCTTAATTTGTGCAATATGGCATGATTCTTCAATATCCCTTTCTTTTCCATGTATGTTACAGAGCATTTATATTTCCTGATGCACAAATAAAACAATCGTTGTGTGCACACGTACCACTTAGATCCCCAGTCTACATACTTTAGCACCTGTTACAAAAAGCTAGCTGAAACCTGAGAAATCACAAAGAAATGACTTGATCTTCATATTCAACATTCAGAGAAGCAACAAGCAATCCTTAAAATAAATACAACAACTATACATGCATGGTAGGAATGAGCAAAAGTAAAGACAGCAAGTAAACAAACTATCAACATGAAACAACAGGAAACATTATACAATCTCAGACCGATTAAAAACGTTAAATAAATCCACACTAAACCCCTTTTTATCAGAGTCCACCTCTTACAGGAGTGGGTGTTATCTAAGACAATGGCCACCAGTGTCTGAAACAATGATGCTATTCACTTCTAAATGACACACTGATGCGAGTGTATACTGACAAAATCGTGCGCTCTTACGCGTGCGCGTGCGTGTGCGTGTGTGTGTGTGTGTCTGTAGTGGGCCGGGCTGGTGATACACGTATACATGTTAAAGTATTATGCTATTGTGTGATTTAAGTGGAAATATCCCTTTATAACTGCAGCATCATGGGGGGTGAGGGGCACTTAGCTTAGAGTTGAGGCTATAGGCATTTAGCGGTGACAAGGGAGAGGGCACAACGTGACCCCATTAGGCCACAGGTTCAAAGGTCAAAGGTCATGGAAAGACTAAAGGTTCTGAAAACAGCCAAACAGGCAATCCTTTGGGTCCATTCAACAACTTCAGTCTATATATGATATATGTGTATATTTATGTAGATGTGTGTGTACGTGCGCATGTATGTGCATGAAAGTGTGTGTGTGCGTGTTGATCAGACCGTGTTAGTGTGTGTGTACGCAAGTGAAGGTGGGTGCTTCTAGTGCGTGTGTGTCATTCAAAAGATGTTAGTGCATTTGTGTGTGTTAGTCAGACTACGTTGGTGTGTGTGTGTGTGTACATGTGTTATTCAGACCATGTTGGTGTGTGTGTGTGTGTGTGTGTCATTCAGACCATGTTGGTGTGTGTGTGTGTGTGTGTGTGTTATTCAGACTATGTTGGTGTGTGTGTGTGTGTTATTCAGACCATGTTGGTGTTGGTGTGTGTGTGTGTGTGTGTGTGTGTGTGTGTGTGTGTGTGTGTGTATGTTATTCAGACCATGTTGGTGTGTGCGTGTTATTCAGACCATGGTGTGTGTGTGTGTGTGTGTGTATGTTATTCAGACCATGGTGTGTGTGTGTGTGTGTGTGTGTGTGTGTGTGTCCATGTGTTATTCAGACCATGTTGGTGTGTGTGTTGGGGCTTCGACACTGCAGGTCCTGAACCTGATCTAGAACCCAGTTAATGTGGGGTCTCTCCTGGGGGCTGGACACCATGATGGAGCTCAGCAGAGTCTGCAGGCCTTCTGAGTAGCTACACACCAAACACAAAGAACAAACACCACTACATTCAAAAGCTTTACTTATATTTTGTTCCTTTATGAGGGAAAAGTTGAGCTTTTAAGACAGACAGTAAGGCATACAACAAATGTGCAAATTCCACACTATAAGGACACAAGCATCTAGACACATGCACGTCAAGTTCGTCCACACTTTTTCTGTATAGACCTCACCTTGTACATGGGGTACTCTCCTTCTCCAAAACTGTTACCCCCTAGGAATCATCCACAGGATCATTCTATATGTTCTAGCATTAAGATTTCCCTTAATTGGAACCGAGGAGCCAAGGTTAACTCCTTAGTACAACAGTATCCTAACTCAAAGTAGAGAAGGCCGTGTATAGTCTCTCAGATCCATCAGATTGACTACACTGTAGATTGGTCAGGTTGGTAGAAAATAAGATTCTATTGGACCTGGCAGGTACTGACCAGCACGACTATCAGAGTGGGTATGTTATTGTGTGTATCACAGACCCATCATATTAGCCACACGCCGTACTGGGTCTGGTTGGTTCTGATAGGACCCGGTACTGACCTGCATGATGGTGGGATGGTGACTGGGTTCTGGACCGCCAGCGCCACACTGTCTCCCTTCTGGAACACCATGTCATAGGGACCCTCCAGCATCATCATGCAGTACAGCACGCAGCCTAGCGACTGGGGAAAAAGGGCTCCAAGGTTAAAACAGCGCCGTTTTAACTGTTGAAATCTATAAATATAACTATATAATGTTCTATGACTTTTTTAGGGAATAATATTAATTAGCGAACAGTATGTGTAATAATGAAGAAGAACAAAATAACATTAGTGTTATATATTTTTTTTTTTTACATTTTTGAAAACAAAATCAAAATGGTTCAGGTTGCAGTAGGCAGTTGAACAGAAGAAAGGGATTGGAGGGTATATGTTCCATTGTTACTTTCCATTTTCAGAGTGGAGCAAATCAGATGTGTTGGTATGTTAGCTAAATCTAATAGCCTGTCATTACATACAATCAGTCAGCAAACTGCATTACCCAGATGTCAGTGCGCTCGTCTACGATGCAGTGGCTCTCCACGTTGAAGAGTTCAGGTGCTCTGTAGGAGATGGTGCACCTCTGGGCTGCCCAGTCCTGAACCATCATTGCCTCTCGACTGCCCCGTACCTAACACCAGGTTAAGCATATAAAATACCTGACATGAACAATGGAACAGTAATACCAGGATTTCAAACCAAAACAAATGTATGTGGGTTGACTGCTGGGGGGGGGGGGTGGGGGTGGGTAAGAGCTGATTAAATTCAGAAACAGATACTACGATATGACGCGTGTACGTACGGAAACTGAAACTAGTGAAAGCTGACATTCATGAGCCACAAATGTAAATGGGTCAACGACCGAAAGACCAAAGTTAACACTGATTGAATAGATTAAATAAGCCATTGTTAGGCATCGATTGATAACTTTTAATGCGGTTGTTAACACAGGGATTGATTACATATTAGTACGTAAGTCTTGTTAATAAGTAGCTGGCTGATTCTCCTTTTTCCTTTGATGCTCTACCCATTCACTCCCATTCATTCCAGCCACCCTATAGACTGTACTATAGAGATACTACTTTGTTACAGACAGCCACAATATAGACTGTACTATAGAGATACTACTTTGTTACAGACAGCCACAATATAGACTGTACTATAGAGATACTACTTTGTTACAGACAGCCACAATATAGACTGTACTATAGAGATACTACTTTGTTACACATGACCAACCTATAGACTGTACTATAGAGATACTACTTTGTTACACATGACCAACCTATAGACTGTACTATAGAGATACTACTTTTGTTACACAGAGCCACCCTATAGACTGTACTATAGAGATACTACTTTGTTACACACGGGACATGAAAAGAGACTTCCTAACTCACCTCCATCCTGGCCCGGTTCATAGAGCCCAGGTCCATCAGTAGCGGCCTGTCGTTCTCCTCCAGGAGCACATTGGTGGGCTTCAGGTCTCTGACAGAACAACAGAACAATAGAACAACAGAGAGGGACAGAGAGAGAGAGAGAGAGAGAGAGAGAGAGAGAGAGAGAGAGAGAGAGAGAGAAAGAGAGAGAGAAAGAGTGAGAGTGTGAGTGTAAGAGATTATTAAATCTGGAAAATGTGAGGTTTATCATATACTAACATATATGGTTATTATTATTATTGTTAGCCCAGTTGCTTTTGTTGTTATGTTATTGTTTTGACCAGTGCTTTGACAATAATTACTATACAGTATTTCATGTCAATAACGCTTATTGAAATTGAAAAATTGAGGAAAAGAGAGAGATAACAACAGCGATAGAGGAAGATACAGAAGGTGATAGAGAGAAAGTGGAAGAGACCGAAAGTGAGGGGGAGAGAGAGAGAGAGAGAGAGAGCGAGAGAGAGAGAGAGAGAGAGAGAGAGAGAGAGTGAGAGTCGGAAAAGAAGGCAGAGCAGAATGGTCAGGGGAGCAGCATGATAAAGATACATAAGAAAATAGAAGTGCAGTGGTGTGAACGAGACACAGATCTCAAGTAATAGCGAGCAAAACGTTGGTGAATAGCGTACGGGTGTGAGTGTATAGGTGTGTGGGAGAATGTACGGGAATCCAAAGGTTACGTTAATAAACTGCCTCTAGGGGTTACGGTGTCTGCGACAGTTTGTGAAACTAAATGTACAAACTGCCCAGGACTATGCGGGTAGGCTGGCCATTCCTCTAGTACCTGTGCGCGTAGCCCTTGTCATGGATGACCTTCAGACCAGAGCAGATTCCATGCAGGATGTGAAGGATCCTCTTCTCTGCCATGAAGCTGCCCTTGTCTCTCAGCTTCTCCAGCACTGACCACAGGCTGCCTTTCTGTACATGGGAAACACACACACACACACACACACACACACACACACACACACACACACACACACACACACACACACACACACACACACACACACACACACACACACACACACACACACACACACACACACACACACACACACAAAAAGGAAAATTACTCCTAAATTGTTTTGTCTCATTGTATTGAAACACAGACATAATGCAATCAACATCATCAATATTCCCCAAAACTGCTACTCTAGAGATAAAAAAAAAAGCAAGTGAGCACAAAAAAACAAGGCATCTGTTTTCTGTGTTGCAGACGCACTCTGATGTAGGGCAGCAGCAGCCAGGCTTCACTCTTCCCGCCTCGCTCTACGAAGGTGTGTGCCGTCAGACCCAGAACGTTGGGGTGGGTGAAGAGCTGGTGCATATCCATCTCCGTCTGGGCCTCCTGGCGTCCCTCACGGTCATGACACAGGATCCTTTTCAGGGCGTAGAACTGGCCATCCTTGACCCCCTCCACCAGGTCCACATAGCTAAACCCACTGGTAGAGAGACATAGACATAGAGAAAGAGAGAGAGAGACATAGCCAGAGAGAGAGAGAGGTAGAGAGAGGGGTTGAGAGAGAGAGGGAGGGTAAAGAGAGGTAAGAAATTAGACAAATAATAAAGTCATGTGTGCAACACACGTTTCTTTGTATAGAGATATGCCTGCTTACCCTTCATCTAGTTTCTGGATGAAGAAATATCTGTTGTTGTCGATGGAGATGGAACCTCGGGAACATACACACAAGGTCTGACCCATCTTGTGAAGGGCATCGCTCAACACACAGAGTTTGATAGACTGTCAGAAGAAAAGAAGGTTGAAATTGAAAGTGGTGTGAGAAATTTCACTTTAACATGAAAGCTTCCCAATGTTGAATTCAATTTCTGGTTGTGACTGTAAACTACAGGTTTGACTAAAAACCTACACGATCCGCTTTAAAAAAAAGTATAATTCTTGGAGGAAAATATAAAGCAATACATAATTAAATGGTCAGTTAAAGTGACAGAATAAATTGAAAACCAAGGGCGAAGACACTGCGTGACATCTTCAAACAGTAAAAACAGACAGGCAGTCTTGGGCTAGGCTAATGTGTGTGACGTGTGTAGCGCTGCTAAATCCACAACAACCGAAACAGCTGTTTACCAAGCCAGCAAGCAAACGTTAACTAGCTGCTGAACCCAACTGTCCTTTACAGCTACGGTTTGACCTCACCTTTGTTTGTTTTCTATTGGTCCGTGTAGTATAGCCTTGGTTGTCACATAAGTCTCATCTAAAAATATATTCTAATGAATTAATTGCATAGGTTGTATTTAGCTTTCATGCTAGCAAAATGAATTGTGTCGTGGGGTTTTCTTCTACTACCGTTTTTCCTGCGTAGCCACTACAGTTCTAGCTACGAGACTTGCGCCACCTAGCGTTAGTAGAGAGGAGGAACATTTAACAATAATAATGGCGGATCAAAAGCACAACACTAAGAAGTTCTACGACGATGGAGGTGATATTGACGAATTACAGACTGGTTGGGCAGTAAAATAACATCATGAGACTAATTTATGCTTTAAATTGAGCTTGTTTTCTATTCGCAATGGCCAAGACAACGTAATGGAATTGCAATGTGTGAACTTAGCTTGCTACGCTAACATCGTAAACAGCTCGTTAGCACAAGCTAAGTAGCATTTGACACATGTAAAAAGAAATGTTACTTTTCGACTACTAAAATAATTGACACTATGTGCATTCAAGACAGTGAATACTGGTTAGCAAGATCAAATTGCCATTGACACTATTATCTGAAATCAGCTTCACAGTTAGCTTTATGGAAATCTGGCTAGCTTGTGAATTTCCATTTAATAGTGTATTACCTTAATACTAGTAAAATGCTCATTCCCTGCCCCCTCACTGGCCATCATTCCCAGGTAGAGGTAGCTCACCCCTGGTTTCCCTGAAAACAGTTGCTCACCTGGGTAAGTTGTCTCGCCTCCAGCAGGGCCGGAGGAGGAGGAAGGCAGAGTGAAAACTAAGCCTGTCTCTTCCAGTACTTCGGGAGGAGGTGGGAGAGCAGCAGCCGGAACAGTCAAGCGCTCGGCCCAGCACATTACACCTGGGCCCGGGGAAGAGTCTACAAAGATCCTCTCCGCACCCACCACCAAAATTTGTAAGATTGGGTTTGGTCTAAGCAGCCAAAAACCTAATCCAATCTCCATTAAATTGGGTGCAACTGTGAGTATGTGTTTTTTCCCCCCCGGATATCTTATCCTGTTTGTGCAGAACTGCAAGGATATTTGACATGTTGGTAGGCCCACTGTCCTTTATACTGCTTCAATAACGACTATATGCCCTGGAATTAGTTCTGATTTAATTTATCCACAATTTTTCCAGTTCTTACTGAAGAGAGAGTGTAGTAATTTGGATGCTTGTCACCTAAAGCCTACTTCACCTATTATAGTCGTTTTATTTTGTTTATTCAGATTTGACTGACTGAAACAAAGCCTCTTTTGCAATGCAAACAAAAAAAAGTTAAAAAAAAGTCAAGAGCATGCGAAATTGTTTTTGTCCATTCCTTTTATTAGACAGCAAAAGGAAGTAAATAGAATGTAATAATCAATATTTGTTTATTTTTATTTGACGTGATTAAAAAGTTCACCAGCTAGTCTGCCTGAATGCTCCTTAACTTTATTTTTTTTCCTAGAAACCCAAAAACCCGGTTCCAGTGGTCACTGTGAAGAAACCAGCTGCCATTTTCAATGAAGATAGTGACGAGGACGTGAGTTTTACACACTAACAACACGTTATAGAGGCCAGGGGGGGTATTTGAAAGAGGTTCAATCTTCAAACCTCATTTTTGGGGTCTATTTATGATATGTAAATTCCTAATTGATTGAATTACTTTCACTGAATGCATTGGCTCCTTAGGGTGTTATAGCAATATTGCTGCTGTTTGCGAGGATTAAATGTCGTAAGAAATTAGGTGCTTTCTGCAACAAACCAGGTATTCTTTTGTCGTGTTATTTTAGAGTGAGCATGAGGAGATGCCTCCAGAGGCCAGAATGAGAATGAAGAACATTGGCAGGTAACCTAAATCATGCACAACATCCAGTGCCTAATCTACACAGCATGCTATTGCTACAGTGAATGAACCCTTTAAAAATAAACGTTTTTGTAGCCACAAATGTTTGTTTCCCTCCAATATTTCCAATGTTCTATTAACATTATAATATTTAAATATTAAGCCAGCTTTAAAGAATAAGCCCACTTTTTTTTATATTTGTTCATTCCACTGCCTACAGAGAGACTCCAACGTCTGCGGGACCTAACTCTTTCAACAAAGGCAAGCAGGGCTTCTCTGACCACCAGAAATTGTGGGAGAGGAAGCTAAAGACCCAAACAGAAGAACCCTAAAATCACACGTTTTTGGGTGCGTTCCTTAACAGTGCCTGGGTTTTGGCCCTGACATGTGACCTGTTTTGAACCAAGCCACCCAACCCCTGCCATGCCACCCCAGGTTACCACAGACTAAGTTAAGGAGCACAGGTAGTCAATTATGGAGGAGTAATGTCATTAAAGGCTTTCATTTTGCATTGGCTAACACTACCATGATCTTCGAAGTGTTTAATGACTTCTGAGTTTTGGCCATGTTTGCCCATATATGGGCATCTACTTCCTGAATTTTTAAGCTTTTGAGGCAATCTGTAGCGATACCATTGAAGGCTTGTGGTTTGAAGAAGGATAGCTGGATTTATATTTTTTTGTTTTTGTTAAGTGTGTCGTATTATTGTTTTTGATTATTTTTTAATGCAAACATTTTCTTTCCATCACATATCCACAAAAAAAATTAATCTCATAGACTTAGGAAAAAGTCACCATGAAGCTTTCATGAGTCATGTATAAGCCTTTTTAAGCGTCAGGGAAAAAGTTAAAAATAGTATCCTAAGGAACTAATATGTAGTCATTGCTGTACGAAGGCACAGTATCATCATCATCCTCATCAGGGAAAATGTTTTGTCTGATTGTGGTTCCAATACATTTTCTTGGCTGAATTGCACATGGATAGTCACTGAAAGCCTCTAGGGATTTCCATGGAAACTTGGTTTGTGGGTGGTACGAGTATGATTTCGGTTTGGACCACAAATGAGCAAACTAGTTGCCATTGATATTACGTAATCCTGTAAGTGTTTTTTTCTCTATGCTGAAATGTTTAATAGGGACTGAAAGTTTACAATAAATGTATGACCGTGTATTTGATTAAATGTCGGTTAATTTGACAATCTTGTTTTGTAACCCTCGCTACCTTCCCATCAAATATGTTGTCTTGCCATAAAATAAATTCTGGGTTAATTTTTTCAGATTTATTTATTATCTTTCTGCTGTCGGTGTTAAGAATGTACATTGACTACACTCATATCACATGTTGATTCATGTAACCATACAATGTGTGTGCAGCCCTTCACAGTGTTTATGTCAGAGAGTGTGTTTATATGAAATTGAATGCATGACAAACAATGGAGCTGACTCAAAAATGGGAAGAAACCTAACAAAGGCTTATTTTCATGCAACAACCTGAGCATTAAAATCAAGCCTTTTAGATCAAAAAAGAAAGGTGTTATTTTTTTAAATTAAATGAACACTTCTCTGACTCACCATAGTTTATAAATACTGGTTATGCTCCTTAGGGTTTTATCTTTGTTTTCCTGTTGTTTCACCTTTGTGTTTCTTTGCTTTTCTTGAATTTACTTAGAACTGAGATCTATGTTACAGAGAAGATGTTGTTTCTTTTGGCAGTCTATGATCTTAAGTTATTTCCATTATCAACTTGTGCCGCAAACCGTCATAGTTAGTGGCCACTGCTTATATAGCATTTGAAAAGTAAATATTATAGCTTTACGCCAGACTCTCACCAGACAAGGAATCCTTGTCTAATGCACATTCAACACCTGAAAAGTTAGTATTAAAATTACCAAATGTGTATGTTTTGTTTAATTTTAATTTCTTTATTTCAACTGGCTAGAGCCTCCAAAAGGGAAAACAACTTATCATTGCGCCATGTTTAGTTCCATTTGTTTTTTTTCCTTTAGTTGTATCCTTGTTTGCTCTGGTAGGATTGACTAAACCCTTCAGTTGGAAACTTTGGGAGCAGCAGATTTTCACGTGATTTAAATCACTCTTTGCTGTTGTAATTGGAATATGTTGTGATGCTAGTTGACAAGAGACTTACCTTACTAACTTTCCTGTGCCTGAAACCTTTAAAATAAAGCTTTTCATTCAAAAAGAAAGTTGTTTTATACGTCTATCAATAAGACACTGTCTGTAAATCTCCTTATACAAGTCCATGGCCAGTCCTTGCAATAACTAATTTATTAAATAATTTAAATACATTTTCTCACTTTTCTTAAAACTGCATGGAGGTCAATGAAGAAGGTTTGGTCACAACAACTCTGTCAAGATAGTACTTGAAAATCCTTATTTCTCCACCGCGTAAACCTGTAATCAAGAGTCATGGAAAATCCTGTGTCTCATTGCAAGTGAGCTGTGCGTCCATTGTCCTCTGGGGGGGCATCATCTTCCTAAGTGTGCTCCAAAACTGGCTCCTCGCTGTCTCACTCCCTGAGGTCCAGCCTAGAGATGGTAGCACCCTTAACGCTCTCCGGACCAGCAGGGGCAGTGGCGGATCTATCGAGCCCAGAGATGGAGGTCTGTTTTGGGTCCAGATCAGCAGAAGTCTGAGGTGGGCATCTTGCAGCAAAGCCTACAAGGAGAGGTAGAATATATATTTCAATCATTTTATTAATCGATCACATTAATTTAATGGATATTGAGACTCTTCACACACAAATTGTTGTAATTTTCTCTTCCTGAAAAATTTAATTGCAATGTTCAGGTGATTTCATTTGTTATCCATAGAATGCATAAAATCAAAACTTGACCTGCACATTAAGGACATTTCGGCTGCGGCCTTTCAGACTAACTCCTCCTGACTAACTTGGCCGCTCACAACATAATGCTACTTTGACCATGAGGAACTCTTCTTGATGCGCGATTTTCTTTGTAAGTTCTTCAACTGCTATACTGTTCTTATTGTGATACTAATTTGTTTGTCCTTAAATTCAAAGTTTTTTTTTTTAATGTTTTTTTTAATATATATTTATAGTTGGGGGCAGCACGGTGGCTCGGTGGTTAGCACTGTTCTTGCCTCACAGCAAGAAGGTCCTGGGTTCAATCCCCACCTGACCCAAGGGCGTTTCTGTGTGGAGTTTGCATGTTCTCCCCGTGTTCACGTGGGTTTCCTCCTGGTACTCCGGTTTCCTCCCACAGTCCAAAAACATGCAGGTTAATTGGTGACTCTAAATTGCCCGTAGGTGTGAATGTGAATGTGAGTGTGAGTTGTTGTCTGTCCCTCTATGTCGGCCCTGTGATGGACTGGCGACCTGTCCAGGGTGTACCCCGCCTCTCGCCCTGTGTCCGCTGGGATAGGCTCCAGCCCCCCCCCGTGACCCTGTACAGGATAAGCGGTAAAGTTAATGGATGGATATTTATAGTTTGAACTGATGTGGTTCTTAGTGTTCTCCCTCTTTCTGTGTCACTGTCTGTTGCCATGTTTACTGTGTATCGTGTGAAGCGTCTTTGGGTTTCAAAAAAGCGCTATTCAAATAAAATTATTATTATTATTATTTTTATTTTTTATTTTTTATTATTATTATTATAAGTAGTAGTAGTAATAATGATAATAATAATAATAATAATAATAATAATAATAATAATAATAATAATAATAATAATAATACCCCAAGTGAAGGAGTTCAAGTATCTCGGGGTCTTGTTCTCGAGTGAGGGGAAAATGGAACGAGAGATGGGCCGTAGAATTGGAGCAGTGGGTGCGGTGTTGCAGTCGCTTTTATCGCACCGTTGTGACGAAGAGAGAGCTGAGCCAGAAGGCAAAGCTCTCAATCTACCGGTCTATCTTCGTTCCTACTCTCACCTATGGTCATGAAGGGTGGGTCATGACCGAAAGAACAAGATCGCGGATACAAGCGGCGGAAATGAGTTTCCCCCGGAGGGTGGCTGGCATCTCCCTTAGGGATAGGGTGAGAAATTCAGCCATTCGTGAGGGACTCGGAGTAGAGCCGCTGCTTCTTTGCGTAGAAAGGAGCCACCTGGCCGCCTCCCTAGGGAGGTGTTCCAGGCACGTCCAGCTGGGCGGAGGCCGCGGGGCAGACCTAGGACCAGGTGGAGGGATTATATCTCCACACTGGCCTGGGAACGCCTTGGAATCCCCCAGTCAGAGCTGGTTAATGTGGCCCGGGAAAGGGAAGTTTGGGATGCCCTGCTGGAACTGCTACCTCCGCGACCCGACCCCGGACAAAGCGGATGAAGATGATGATGATGATGATGATGATGATAATAATAATAATAATAATAATAATAATAATAAGAAGAAGAAGAATAATAATTATTATTATTATTATACCTTTATGCCTGACTCCAACTGGAACACAGAGCTGCTATTAGAGAGGTAGTCATCAGACAGGAGGCAGATCACCATTCTGCTGCTCTGGATGATGTCAGCAACATCCTCAGTGTATGCTGCAACACACACACACACACACACACACACACACACACACACACACACACACACACACACAGATACACGCGGTTCATGCAGATGAAGACATGCTGTACACAAAGACATATAACGAAGTAGCAGACACATGTGTACTAACTCACGAATTCATTGACATAAGCTCTGCCCACAAGATGTTTTTTAAACATCGTCTAATCGCTGAGATTTAGAAAATTATTCTTAGCTGCAGTGTGTGGAATGATACATACAAATAGTCAAACATTTTGATGTGGTAAATTTTTACAGACTCCTCCCCCAAATTTGACTTTTTAATGCCTTGAGGGAACCCTTGTCTCATTCGGGGGAGCTGAGCTCCCCTTGGCTTCCCCGTAATTTTCACCTCTGCCCTCTTACCTCCCCCGGGCAACAGGTCCCTCTCCAGCAGACATATACTGTAACCCCACTCATCCTCCAGCACCTTGGGCAGTACCACCTCCAGTGACGTATAACTGGGGCCTTGATGTTCCTGGGCGGTCAGTAGGTCCACGCCTGATGAACCTGCTGTAACAACCCCTGGAGATGTGAGAGATCATCTTGACTTGTTAACCCAATTGTTTTGTGAAATGCTTGAAGAATTAGCAGGGCTATGGACACACGCACAGACACACACACACGCACGCACGCACGCACGCACGCACGCACGCACGCACGCACGCACGCACGCACGCACGCACGCACGCACGCACGCACGCACGCACGCACGCACGCACGCACACACACACACACACACACACACACACACACACACACACACACACACACACACACACACACACACACACAGCTGGGAGACATGTTCATTACTTTGTATTTTTTTTTTTGTATCTATTCAACCAATAATCTAACCAAACTGTAAAATTCAAAAGGAAAAGTTAGTATATGTTTTTGGAGGCTTACCCATCTCAACAGTGTCATTGGGGGGAGAAGAAATTCTTTCCAACCCCTCCATGAAGATAGGCCCAGGCAGGAACGAAACAAACACATCAAACCTTTTTCCATCTGCACAGATTTCAGAGATGAGAAATAGATGCATATCTAAATATTAAAGATAATGGGTGTATATTTCCCCATAGGTTTGCTAATTACAGTATGTCTGCTGATTATCTAAAGTTTACTATGATTTAAATTGACAAAACTATATCAGTGCATTTTAGCTTCAATAATTAAAGGAGACAAACCAAATGTTTCAGGTGCAACACTGGAACACAACACTGTTGCTCAAGCACCTAAGTCTGCACACAGAGAACACGCCACCATAAAGAAGGTGTTAAGTTTCACACTCCCTAACATTTCACAGTATTCAAAGAAGAGGGGAAAAATAACTGCCATATCCTGTGGTTGAAGACTTGTTTTGAAAAACAACAAAAAGAAAATAAAACCCACTTCCTTGGAGGGCTGGTGGCCTACACTGATGAAACTAGTGCAAAAAACAATCATGAAGAGTTCACATGCTTTGTTAAAGATTCTGATCATTTATTTCACGTTATGCTAGTATGTATAATATAATAAACACTTTTTATTATAAGAGTTGTGTGTGTAATATGTGCCATACACACTCCCATACACACACGCGCACACACACATACATGATATATTTGTGTCCTCCATAGTATGTTTGATTTTTCCCTTTAGGTTGTGTGTGTGTGTGTTTGTTTGTGTGTGTGTATAGCTGTCTATTTCTGTTTGTTTGCGTGAGTGTTTTTTTTACCGTCCACAACCTGTGTCTTTGGGTGACAGGTTCTGTAGAACAGCATTATTTCCATCCACCGCAGGCGCAAGATAACTGCCATTCCTGTCACCAGCAGCACAGAGCCTACAAGAAACCCAACCGTCGATGCACTCCAACTCACTGAAACCAGACGGTGTTTGCATTTAGAACACAGATAGCACACCGAGGCTTAAGGTCACATTATAAAAAATGTTTAATCGAGAACTATCTATTGAGATAATTTCGATATGACACCGCCTAATAAATTAGCATCCACCAGTAGGACTATGTGTGGAAAAGAAAAAGCAATTGTGTCTGCTTACTGAAATGCAGTTTTGGAACATAAGTATGTACATCTATATCAGATATCATTACTGCCTGATAAGGTTCCTGATTATTTCAGGCAGTATGTAAATGGCAGGCATTATATGACGTTACAGATGAATAATTTATAATATATTTTTTTAAATGCATCAAACTACTTTTTAAATGAGTGACCACTGAAAAACAAAACACAAACTTGACTGTAGTTATAGTACTACCTGCCTCCCTTGCCAGCTGTAATTTAGTGTTGGCTATTCTCCATAGAAAAATACCTCTAGATACCTGAGATTTTCCTGCGGAGCACAAGGGAGGCGCTGGTGTTTCCAACGCCATTACTCGCTACACAGGTAAAGGTGGAGGACAGGTGCTGTGATGTCACTTCCGGTATAACGGCTTTGACGGTGACCTCTGTTGCTTTAATAGACAGCTTTTTTTCTCTGTTTTTGTAGGGTGCGTGGGGTTACGTGAAAGGTAACAAACAGAACAATGCAACAGGAAGTGAGTCCAAAAGATCTCACAACTCGTACTTGTAATTCTAGATGCTAGCTCATAGTATGCACGCCAGTCAAATTGCAATGGTTGGTTGAGGTAAAAACAAGAAAAAATACAGATAGCAATATTGCCTGATTTGATTAAATAAAGAGGCTATCATCCACATGCCCAAACAGACAAACTCACTCTTGTGGGTCTGTGTTCATCAGCACCATGTCTTCAGGGTAGTCATGGTTACCGCTCCACCATTGGACAATGGGATTGAAGTTTCTCTCAAAGCCAAAAGTTACAGTACAGATCAATGTGTCTTTTTGGCCTTGAAAAAAAACAGAGAATGTTGTTAAAACTGAGCTTACAACACAGGGGTAAGTGAGCACAAGGAAAGAAGAAAGAGAGAGAGATAAATAGAAAACAATAATAATTATGAACCATCAATATTGAATCTTGAATCAATTATTCTCCTGTATATTTTTTTCTCATATTTATAATATCACTGTCTTTGTACGTTTCACACAGCTTAATATTATTGTATCGTTGTGCACATGAAAAGCACTAAATTTTGTTTTGAAAAGTGCTATATAACTAAAGATTATCATTATTTATTTACTTATTTTTACAGCACTTTTCAAAACAAACATCACAAAGGGCTTTTGTTAATATATTTTCTGAAGAAACAGAGATCCCCAAGCTAATAAACTGTAAAGAATATTGATATATAACATATTTTGCACTTTTCAGAATTCTATTTCTGCTCTCACCAAGCTCCACCTCCTTGGTCTGGTGTTCAAAGGGACTCATTATCTGAGGTCGGTCCTTTGTGTTTGATGCTATGGAAAACAAAATGTCATCACTGCAGAGGGAACTCCACTTCCTGCTTCAAACACACTTATACAATCACACACACACACACACACACACACACACACACACACACACACACACACACACACACACACACACACACACTCTAACTCAATCCTTCACAGAAAGTTAATAATAATAATTGATAACAATAATAATAATAATAATAATTAATTGTATTAAGTTTTAGTGCTTTTCTCAAGACTCAAAGCACTTCACACAAATTGGTTGCCAAATAAGTACACAGCAGGAACAACGAACAGACCGACAGCTATCATCACACAACATTTGATGAGTGATACCAGCAGCCAATTTGCACCAGACTTGCTCACCCAACGTATTGCGACAGACTTGCTAACACACATAGGACACACAGACCGACTACAGTTGAATTGGCAGTGACTGGTCAGGGCACTCGTAGGAGTATGGAGCATGCTTTTTGATGGTGGAAAGAAACCGGAGTACCCGGAGAAAACTAAAACAAACACGGGGAGAACTTGCAAACTCCACACAGAAATGCCCTTAGGTCAAGTGTGGTTTGAACCAAGAACCTTCTTTCTGTGAGGCAACAGTGCTAAACCACTGAGCCACCGTACTGCCACACACACACACACACACACACACACACACACACACACACACACGCACGCACACACACGCTAACAGTCCTCTACATAGGGCTAACACACACGTACCCGTGGCTAACACAATCCATCACATACGGCTACAGGGTAACAGACACACACTCAAATATACCCAAATACACACTAACGTATGACCGTAGCATTCACAGCTCTCCTGGTTGTCCAGAGGGTCCCTTTGTGTTGCACCTGGCGGTCGCAAAAGTACATGTCATTGCCGTCTGAGTCGTGGACAAAGCGCAAGATCAGCTGCTGGTTCCTATCCTGACAGAGAGCCCTGGTCCGCAGCAGGTCAGATGCTTTTCTAGTACCCTGCAGAGACACATATAGGTATGCACAAAATCTTATGACCTATTTTAAAGCTTATTTACTTCCTTGTGTGTCCATATTGTTTGTGTGTGTGTGTGTGTGTGTGTGTGTGTGTGTGTGTGTGTGTGTGTGTGTGTGTGTGTGTGTGTGTGTGCTGTCTTGTCTTCCCTTCTGTTTACCCTACTCTATTCCATGCATTCAGATCTGCCGCCCGCTTTCCATTGGTTCCCTCCCCCTCATCATCAATCACCAGCTGTCAGCTGTCGACGGACCAATCATCTCATTCATCTCATTCAAAAACCTTCCTGCCAGTAGTTTCCGGGGGAGCGAGAGATCCAGGTGTCCGTTTCTGTATTCCGTGTCCGTTTGTTTGTTGGTTTGTTAGTTCGTTAGTTACTCGCTCTCGTTAAGTTAAGGTTATTCCGTTTGTTGCTTCTCCCCATTTAGTCATTCGATTGTCCCTGTGTTAAATATAGTTTGGTTTGGTTATCGCTTAGCCCTTAGTCGGCCTTGTATACACAGTGTTTATTTTGTTCGTTACCTGTTTCCTTTTCATCCTGTATCCTATAGACTACAAGGTTTATTTTGATCCCTACCGTTTTTCCCCCGTTTTAGCCAGTACTCTGTACTGTGTTTTGTTTTGCCCATTCTGTCACGGAGAACCGCTAGGTAGGATACCCGTGGGTTTACATTGCATCACGTAGGCAACTTGCTGTCTATGCACACTAGTTTAGGAACGAGCGGTTGTCACCCTTTTTTTGTAGTAGTTGGCTATTCAGTGTATTTGCAGTTGTAGCGTGTTTGTGGGCAGTTTAGGAGTAGTCAGGGCCTGTAGTTTTGTTTCTTTCATTTGACATTCTGCTCTGCCGCTCTTCTCCAGGTAATTTGTACTGTTCACCATTTGCACAGCTGTACAATAAATACACTCCCACCTGGGGTTTTCTTCACTTGATATACTGGTTTGGGCATTCAATCACTCACTAAACATCTCACTCACTACGACTGTTGCGCTCCCTCCATACTCCTAGCCTTACCATCACGGATGGGAGGTTGTAACAGTGTGTACTTTTTTACTACATCGAATAGTTAAAGTGAACACTTTTAAACCTGAGACATTTATATACACTTATCTTTTGTTCCAGGAAGTAAAACAATAATAATAATAGTTATTTGACCAACGATGAAGGTGCATGGCCTAGTAACTCACCCAGTTCAGTCTAAAGGTTCCACTAGTATGGAGGTAATGCGTGTGTGTGTGCGTGTGTGTGTGCGTGTGTGTGTGTGTGTGTGTGTGTGTGTGTGTGTGTGTGTGTGTGTGTGTGTGTGTGTGTGTGTGTGTGTGTGTGTGTGTGTGTGTGTGTGCTTGTTTGTTTACATTTACCTTGTACCAGGTAACGCTGGAGCCATGGCTGCTGCAGTTGAGGCCAGGGCAAGGGATGATTCCTCCCTTGCCCAAGATCAGAGTTACTCTGCTCTCCTCTGGATCTTTCACACAGTTCAAGCTGGACCTGTTCAAGACCTCCAGCTGAAAGTACAGCTTTTCCCCGTCCCTGAGAGAGAACAACAACATAGGAATAACGTGTTTTATACTCATAAATGTACGTACACACTCTCTCTCACACACGCTTACACACGGACACACACACACACACATATACACACACACACACACACACACACATATATATATATGAAGAAATAATAAGATACTGTTGGTACACACATTGGTATAATTGATGTAATATAAATCTTAATTTCATGATCTCAATTCACATTCCATGGTATCTTTACGCCATTTGAAAAGCTCAACGTAATATTAAATATTAATGGATAGGCATGTTATTTCATAGGGTAGTAACTTATATTTTGTTACAGTGCTAACATTTTAGTTTTTTTGCTTGAATATTTTGAGTTTTCAAAGTATGAAATTCAACACAACCTTATGACTATACTAACTTATGTGGTTCAACAGGATTCAACAGGTTTCGTACAATACTCTACCCTGTGCAGCAAGTGTAATTCCCAGAATGTCTCGATTCAATTGCTGAGAACCAAATGCTGTTTCCTTTGAAAGTCACGCCCTCTTCTGAATCTGCTCGGTGTCCTTCTCGTCCGTCACAGTTGTTGTCCTCCTCTCGTCCTTCCTCAACCCTGTGCCATGGGATGATCCCATTGTTTAGACTCCCACACTGCATCATGAAGACCTCCCCTGTCAAAGCTCTGTAATGGTATGACCCAAAAGGATCAACTGAGACACAGTAAAGAGACGGAGAGGGATTAATTTGTCTCTGATGGCACAGCGCAACAAAGTGTGGAGCTAGGTCTGGCATGGTGAAACTTGCTTTACAAGACTCAACCGCAGACCTTGTCTGTTGCGATGCATAACCGAAGCACATCTCCAACACACAAAAACACATACGCACACACTACATAAATATTCTTTATAATAATATGATAAAATAACAGTGTACGAGATCAAAAGATATAGATACCTGCAATATTGTTATTCTTTTCAAACCAACACCCCTCCAGGAAAATAGGGATCATTGTCAAAATCAAAGGGTGTCCGGCATGCATCCCTTGACTAACTAATTATTAGCAGTGCACTTCCTGATCACTTTGCCATGATGATAGAAGTTCATCTGAAGCTCTCTGACAGTGCCACGTCTACTAGAGACAGTAAAGTTAATGTTCCACCGTTCCACAGTATTCTAAAACAATTACCTGAGTAGCGTTTGGTCTCACATATGGCAACGTATGGTATGGATTACCTCACGATTGTGACACATCACGCAACTTTGACTTAAGACAGAATTTGGGGTTTCCTGTGTGAGCAGTTATCAAAATCGCTTCCTCACCCCTGCAAATGATGACGGGAAGACTTCAAAAATGTGTACAAGTTGTTCTACTACATTTCTCAGACTGTGTTCATGATAGTCGACCATAAGACACTAAAATTACTTGTGTAGTGGTTACAAGGAGAGAGGGAGCTAGTGCACGGATTTAATACTGTAGGCTACTAAGAATAATAATAACAATGATAGCCATTTGTGAAAATATTTATTATTTGTATTGAATATAACAATTAATATGAATTGCAACATCTACCCTCACACAGAGGAATTAGTTATATCTGATATTTAAACGCCACACCAGTCCAGAATTGCTACATGATAAACAAAAGATGCATATTTATACAAACATCACTTTAAATATTACGTTGTTTTAGGTACATATTGTGCTGATTTGAATGAGTTTAGATTACAGAACTTTATTATTCTACCAGGGGAAATTTTGTTGACTTGCATAAAAACAATACACTTGACACATGACGTGGACAAAAACAAATGTATACTGCATATCATCTGTTATAAAAAAAGATTGCAAGGAAGTTCATTACATTACGTATATAAAGAAATACACAATATACAATGCTTTAATCATCAAAGGCTTGGAGGGGCCAATTTAGCACAGGCATTATACTAATCAAATAGCCTAGGGAACAAAGGAGTTTTTCTTCATTACCCATCCATCAGCTTTACCGCTTATCCTGTACAGGGTCGCAGGGGGGGCTGGAGCCTATCCCAGCGGACACAAAGCGAGAGGCGGGGTACACCCTGGACAGGTCGCCAGTCTATTTTTATCTTTTATCTATTTTTCTTCATTAATACGTCCTTATTTTATCTTCATTTTCATCTGTAATATACAGTCCTTGGCTCTTATAAGAAACTACCCACAGCTGCTTTAAGCTGTCCATAACGATGCTGTCGGCCATTGAGAGAATCTGCTCAATGAATAGGTTACCCCACTCTAATGCTCTGCATCTGCTCATTGTCTATTACTTCTTTTACAGTAAAACATTTTTTTTATTATTATTTGTCTGAGTTTCTTTGTGTTTGGACAAACGTGTCCTTGGGTTTTTAGAAAGGCATTCTTAAATTTAAGTTTTATTATAATGCTTGTTATAGGTCTGGTACTCACAGAAAGCATCTTCATGAACAGCTCCACTAAACAATAAGTCATGTTCTCCAATGAATTATGCCATATTGCATTATAGTGTATGCTAGTACTGTATTGAAACGTAATCAATACATCACGTCGTTTGCGGGTTGGATTACGCCAATGTATAAAAAGTCTTCATCCTGTGGTGGTGTTGTCTGGCAGGTAGGTGGTAACGTAGCTGCTTCCAGAAGGAGGAGGAGGACAGGGAGCCGGGGCTCCTCCAGGCGACTGTATGCCCAGCCTGGGCTAGCACTCGCAGGGCTTCAGGGAGACCTTCCGACGGGGTCTCCAATGGGTCTGTGTCTAGTGGGTTGTTTTTCCAGATAAAAGAGAGAACAATATGTCATACTTACTGTATAGAGAATATTTGTTTAAAACACATAAAATCGAGGTCTTTCATGGCTAGTTCAGAATCATACCAAACCTACCCGTTAGGGGCGTTGTTGTGAGAGGTGGTTCTTCCGTTTGGATCAGAACCAAGCTGGTTTGCCGCTCCACCAGCGCAGCATGGAGGCCACTCAGCAGACCGGTACCAGGGTCCGGGTCAGATGAGCTGGGTATTAAAACCAGTCTACGGCTCTGCTTGATGCGGCCCAGAACCGCCTCTGCCACGGCTGGGACAATCAAACCCAATGCAGGATATGCTTTTTCTTATTCCACTTATCTTTTAGATGTAACACTTCGACTAACTATTACATGTTTGTATTTTATCGCACAATTTATATACTGTATTAAAAAAAAAATACAATATTATTTTTCTTAAAGTACAAGTTTGGAGGATAAATTAGCAACAAATATAAAGTTTAAATCTAGCATGTTATGGGATTGGAAAAAAAAAAAAATTGTATAGCAGTATTGAGAGTATTGAGCATTCTGAGTTAAACGCTATGGTACTCACCCTCGCCTGGTAAAACATCTCTGTTGTAGAGACAGAGAATGTACCCAAACTTCTCCTCCAGCACCTCCTCCAGGGTGCTCCTCTCCTTCTCGCTCAAACCTCCTTGTGTCGTACTTTTATAATACATTAGGTAGGCGTCGTATATCTTCTCATCTTTGGCACAACAACAAACAAACAACAGCTATAGGTTATGTCAGCTACTGCAGCACGAAAACAACACAAGAGTTGAGTTGTAGTGATGCTTCTTTCAAACTGGTAGTGTTTTGTTTTGTGATTAGCACAACTTGTACTTTGCTGCCTTCAAATCACATTAGCTTGGTTTGATTCAAATACTTTGTAGGGTTTTATTCTCTTCCAAATCAGATATGCCAGAATTTCTTTGGGAAAAGGTACCACGGGTATAGCATTAAAAAAAACCTCACCTGAGGTGTTGCTATGGCAGCCTAGAGAATCCCGCCAAAAAAGGACAATGTCTATTCTCAGCTTCACACAAACAACTGCTGTCACGACAACCACCATTGACACAAACCCCATGATACCAAAGACCAGGTACAAGGAGACTGGGCGAACTGGAAGAAAAACATTTACACACACACACACACACACACACACACACATCTAAAAACACATGCTCTAGCTTAGTTCCTTTGTGTCCGTTATTTCCAGTTTGAAAGCTAAACTTCGAAGAATTTATTGCTTTCACATATAGCCACAGCCTTGAAAAGATCTTTTGCACTCTAAGAAAGACGTTTGTCCACTCCCCCCTTTACCCATCCGAGTTTTGCGGTCTTTCTTACCAAAATTTACAAAATAATTGTACAATAATGGTAAATAATGAACCACAAACACAAGTCTGTCAAGACTGACCTTTCCGAGCCAGTGTGATTTTGACCTCCGATGACATCTCGGTGGACTGAAGTGCACAGACAAATGTTGTGGACAGGTCAGCCTCTGACACCTCTCGGATATGCAGAGTAGAACAGAGGTCACCTTTGCTGTAGATGACGTGAGAAGATGATGAGAGGCGAGGAGAGGCGAGGAGAGGAGAGGAGAGGGGAGGAGAGGGGAGGAGTGGAGAGGAGAGGAGATAGGGGAGGAGAGGAGAGGAGAGGGGAGGAGAGGGGAGGAGAGGAGAGGGAGGAGAGGAGAGGATATGAGAGGAGAGGAGAGGAGAGGGGATACCTACTTCTGGTAGACGGGTAGTGTGTTGTTTTTCTTAATGATCTCTCTTGAGTTGTTTTTAACTGCCAACCAATACACGTTGTCGTACTCGTCCGCACTGACAGCTTTACAGTCAATTTGTACTGAGTAACCTTGAGACAAGGGAACACACAACACACAAAAACACACCAATAATGAAAAGGACATTTCGGAGAATTGTCTTTATCTTTTCAAACCACACAATACACGTTCAAAGCGCGTGCTAACTCACCCACGTCTACCTCAACAACGCTGCCATTTCGCGGTTTGAGGATGGTCGGATGAATCCCCTCCCCCACTGCATAAACCAAACACAGGAGACGCAGAAGACCAAACACAAATTAGAAATACAGATACAGACAAGAAAATATGATACCTATGATGATTGAAATGCAAATGCACAGTTAACATGAAAAGTTAAACTAATAATTAGCATTGTTTTTCAAACACTGTGACTATAGTTTTGCAATAATCTTCTTATCTACGAGGGCAAACAGGAACGATATCACAATGCAAGAAAAAAGCATACAGACATACCGCTGTCAAGGACGGTGAGTTGTGTTGTTCTGGTCAAGTTGTATATTTGGCCAGAGTATTGGTAAGTGTAGGTACAAATGTAAAAACCTTCGTCTTTCTTCTCCACATTCGGAAAGTTACCCTGAAAATCAGGAGATACTTGTCCAGTAACCTGTTAAGATACAAAATATGAAAAATCTCATTATTCCCCCAACAAATAAGGCTGAAATAGGAGATTGGTGAGACAAATGTCAAGTTAAGGGAAATGGAAACCTTTGCTGCCACTGGGGACAGCTGTCAACTGCAAAACAAAATATGAGCAATAGGAGAACCACCTAAGTCTGTGAATAACTGTTTTCCCCTGTCCCCTAATGTGGTGAAAGTCAGTTTCACTATGTCAAGAAAGTGGCTTCTGGAAAACATTCTTTAGCATTGCATTTTTGTTTTCTCGCAAAAGTAGAAATCGTATGCAGCCAACACGCATTTGAGAGTTTCCTGACTTGTCATTGTTGATTGTATTTTGAATGAAAAAATGAAACACTACAGAAGGAAAATGCAAATTAGTATATTTGTGAGGTACATAGTGAGGTCCATCCAGATGCCTGTTATAATATGGTTTATTTGTTTTTTTTAGATCCAAACCAGGAAGAAACGGCCTATCTGAAATGCTTACCTTTTTCCATGTTATTTGTGGCCTTGGCAGGTGTTTTATGTGCGGATTGGACGGACACATCATGTTGCAGGCCTTGGATTCATAACATTGAATAGGGTAGTACGAAGTTAGGTTTATGCAGTCTTGGCCATGACAGGTTTGGTCTGTGTACACTGTCAGTTCAAACGACTTTCTGGAATCTCTACTCCACCAATCAGAGAGAAGAAATTTTGCAATTCTTAGTGATTCATGCTAGGTATTTAAATGTATTGCATTGTGATTACAGCTCTGAAGAAAGTAAACTTATCACTAAATATGATTGAGCTTACAATGAATTTGAACAAAAAAAAGACTGACAGACAACAATATAAACTGAAGAAGTTGAAAGATCATAAAAACATTTCCAATTGCACAGCATTTTATATTTCATATATTCTGTGTTTTCAGCGTTATAACCTACCCGACAAAGCAGGAGTAGTTTCCCTGGTCACCAACAGAGACACTTAAGATGATCAAGCTTGTCCCGTAGGTCAACACAGGCCCAGACAAAACGCCCTCCTCTAGAGAAGACTGATTATTGGTAAAGTTCTTCAGCCCCTGACCCGTGTGAATGCTCCATGTCCGAAAGGCATCAATGGAGACATGGCTCAACTGACATTCCAGAACCATCATCTCGCTTTCCAAGACAAACTCACGTGTGATATTGCGTTTCGCTGTATGGGAATCTGCAAAAGGGATATGCAAAAAACAACACATTGAACAGTCATTTAAAAGATTTTCAAACGAACAGCAGGGCCGTGCCCAAGATTTTTAGAATACCAAGGTCCAGAACTAAGCCTAAATACTGACACTACAAACTTGCTAAAATTATCATGTAACAATAAGGTCTGAATTTGAATGTTGACAATGTTTAAATAGAACTGATTTGTATTTCCTCCACCTACCACCTCTCCACCAGTCAACAAGCAACAATGGAGATGCTCAAATTAGCTCCAAGGTAAAATCATTTTAGGCAACTATTTCACAACTTTCTATTATATAGGCCTATTATCGACCTCAATGATGGGTAGGTTACAGCCATGATGAACAGGTGACATCAAGAATGTTCAAACAATTATAATACACGTTCACAAAATCCCTTGAATGTTGACCTCTTGGCCAAAAGGTGTGCATGAGTGGAGTTCGTGATTCATATCTGATAGGGGATGAATTGTCCTTGAGCAAACACTCTTTTCATGAAACAGAAACCAGCAACCTAGTCAAGTGACAATGATTTCAGCCAAAAAACTGCTTGTTCAGCAGACCATGTAAACCTATATACACATATACAGAAATATTTGTCTGTTTAAATGTATGATTAAAATAGTTTGTATAGCCTAATTTATAATGTAATGGGTGCTGTAAAGTTAGAAATTGCCCTCAGTTTTCAAAAGTAGGCTACCATGTTATAATATATTTTATATTTGTGGTAATCTGTATTCTCTTTGTAATATATTTTATATTTGTGGTAAACTGTGTTCTCTTTGTAATAAACCTATAGTAGGCTATGTTTAATCGTATTTTATTCTTTCATGATATATGTTTTGTAATCAACAGCGAAAGAAGCAGTCTGCTGTTGGAAGTTGAAGAGGCTATAGCCTACTGATTACATAATGTTGTAAACAATGTGGTTTTAACTTCACTATTTCGCAACTTTTTGTCCTTCTGCAGTCGGCTCTAATCCAATTTCTTGTTCAAATTCAAATATACAGTACTGTGCATAAGTTTTAGGCAGTGAATGCTGTTTTGAAGGAGAAGGGAGGTCACACCAAATGTTGTTTTGATACCGATTTGGTTTCCCCTCACTTTGTATTTCATGAATTGATAAAAAAATAAAAATGTAATTCACATTTATATAATTTTTTTTTATAACTTTAAAGAATTCACACCTGCCTAAACTTTTGCACAGTACTGTATGTCTAGGCTATAATTAAATCAAATGACTGGCCTACAATACCAATCTGAAATAATCTAGAACATAAAAGTTTTTTCTTACCTGTTAATATGGTGAGAACGACAATGAGAGCAAGCCTGAAATCCATCTCACTAGCGATCTTCAAACCGGTAATCAAAACAAGCTATTTTGAAATCTGAACGTAAATTTGAAAGTAAGAAAAAAAAGAAAGAGGCGTCATCTTTTTTAAAAAACTGTTTTAAAAAACTTTTTTAAAAAACTGTTGTTTTTTTACTTTCAGTTTTAATATAGGCCTAGCTGTCTACAACATTCATAGCGGAAAAACAAGCGCTCCATGGGACTTAATGGCCGCAAGCATTAAAAGGTTGGACCATAAAGAGGCTGGTGCTTAACAACCATGCTCCTGAAGAAAATACTTCAAAACGAAACAAAGACGTTGCAGCATACTAATTGCAATTCAGAAATCCTTTTTTGTTTCTGAGAATATAAACATGCTCCCTCTGGTGGTATTACGTCACCGTAATATCGAAATCCGGTAAAAGGCAGTGTTAGTTTGGTGAGCTAACTTTAGTTAGCTAGGCTATCATCAATAGTCTATTGATTACAATTATTCATAAAAATGGTGTCCTCTTTAGTTTTGATAAAATTTTACTGAAAGATATCTTTCGACGTTTCAGTCAATAATAATTGTAATTTCCAAACCATAGTTCAGTTTGAACTATTTCTCCTTTATTTATAAACTCTTATAATTCACTTGTAAGCTCAAAAGGTATGTTTAGAAACCATAATATGTCCAAACATTTCGGGGCACTATTAATCAAGTGTTGGAAAACAACTTATCAACAAAGATATATGAGATGAGTTAGTCAACTTATGAACAAAGACTCAGAAATATAGAATTAAACAAATTGGGAACGTTTTGGGTGCACCAGTGCCAAATTATTTAGTCTCACGTTATTGCCTAAAATAATGGTGTCTGAATAGGGATATAGTGAAGACTATACGCCTGTAGGTAATCTTGCTGGTTTACATTGAAATTCAAGGTAACATATTACATCCAGCGTAAGTAGGCCTAGGTTATCTAGTCTATTTTAACACAATTTCGTTTTTTTCTTGAAAAATAGGCATATTTTTTCTGCAGTTCAACTGATTTTCCTTGCCAACTATACTGTCAGAGTTATATACGATGGCCCTGAGAGGCGAAACGTACTGCAACTTAAGAAAACACATGCAAATAGACAAAACAACCAAATTAAGAAAACATCGACATCAATTTGACAACACATATGCAGCATTTAGAAAACGTGATTCAAATTCAGACAACAGAACACATTACAGAAACGCGCTGCAAATACAAAAAACACAACACATTACAGAAACGCACTGCAAATACAGACAACACAACACATTACAGAAACACGCTGCAAATACAAAAAACCCAACACATTACAGAAATGCACTGCAAATACAAAAAACGCAACACATTACAGAAACGCGCTGAAAATACATTCAACAGAAGGGAAATGTTTCCATAGGACACCTAAAAGTGACAATTATAACACAAGAATAAAGGACCTCCGTTGTGTTGTCTGGATTTGCAGCGCATTTCAGTAATGTGTTGTGTTTTCTGTATTTGCAGCGCCTTTCTGTAATGTGTTGTGTTGTTTGAATTTGCAGTGTGTTTTCTAAATGCTGCGCATGTGTTGAAGTGGCAGTGCGTTTGGCCTCTCAGGGCCACTGTAGTTATATCTTATTATACCAACACTTAAAGGAGAGTGAATATTGTCGACAAACCCATAATAATACGTTTTTACACCGAAAACACATATAACAAGAGGCCCGAATGGATTTAACCAGTTTAATGATGAAGTGGCAAATGAGACCAGTCGATTGCCAACTGGGGCGCGCTGGTTCTGACACGAATGAAAGTATTACTTATAAGTATCACTAAGAGGCAACGTCTTCTTCTTCTTCTTCACAAAACTGGACGGATTCCGGCGGAGTCTTGGTGTGTTGCGGCGATACCCGAACTCACCATTGTAGCCGATATATGGTTTAATGTTGTCCATCAGATTGCTGTGGTTGCTCACCTGTTCCCGTGAGTGACCTGAAATACACCAGCTATCAATCGATATAATTGAAATATCGTATTATATCTCACATTTGCACAATATCATATTATATCTCACTCAAACACGCACGCACGCACGTACACTCACCGGCCCCAGCTTCGTTTCTTAAGTGCAACACTCTCTCGGCTCCATGGCTGCGTTGTTCTCTGTTTCCCATCGTATCCAGGGCCCGTTTTACGGCAGGGATAATGCTGTAGCGCTTGGTGTATGGGTCGTTGAGTGTGATATATGGTGGGATCACAGACCATAGTTTCGGACGTATGAACTCGTAGCCGTTTGACGCAGAGCTGACCGCCACGCAGTCAAGCACAAACCTTTGCTCGCGTTTTTGAGGTTTGTCTAAATTCATTAGACCGTTGGTTGTTCTACAGATTAGATCCAAACAGCACACTGTCGGGCTCTTAGCGGTTTCAGTGTATAGGTCTCTTTTCCTCTCGCAGGCTTCTCTGTGCTTACAGAATGCCGACAGGACAGAAACGGGTTACTCCTAGAGACGGACCTTGTGCTGCAGCCTCAGTCACTGTTGGTTAAAAGGGTTTCTGTCTTTTCTTTTTGGAGAGACTCTTTTATTTGGCTTTTTTTTGACGCAGGCTTTATCATAATACTGGCCCATTGGTTTCTAATTTAATTATTTATTTATAACAATGCAAACTTAAATGCTGGATAACAACACTGTGATAACACATTTGTAAAAATTAATCATCATGGTATTACAATTATATTTTACTTATTAGGAAGCTCCATATGTTACGATTTATGTCCAGTGGGCACTTACGTGATTTATGGGTAAAGCGCGGACAGCACACCCTCTCCGAGTACACCTGTCCGATAGGCTAGCTAAATTAATATAGGCTGCACGGCCAAGTGACGTAGCCTATTTCATTATGATGCACTATTTTCGTTACAAGGTTGTGCTTTCATTATAGACCAACATTTTTTAGCTTAATAAGTGATTTATATTTTGAATGGATTGATTTGCGTGCTGCATGAAGGTCAAAGACCTGCGCTTAGGTCTTAATCATGGCCTGACGTTCAGATATTGCATTGACGAAGGAATCAAAGGTGCTTAACTGTTGCCTTAATGCTATTTGTACTTAAAGAAAAGTTTACCGAATAGGACATCGATGTAAGGTTTGACTGGTGCTGCTACGCAGGGGGTAAATGCCCGTCTATTGTGACGTCTCCTATAGTAACCAAGGGCTGTTCCTGATCGCGCGCTAGGGTTGCGCGCACTTCCATGGAAGGAGCACTATTTTTGGGGAATACGGGGACAAGTGTCAGGGGGAGAATTCGGAGGCGTGCTTAGATTGATTCATTGTGAAACCGATTCCGGTTTCGCTATTGAATTCAACTTCAGCGCCGGTGTGGAGACTTTCAGTTTTTCTCTACCAAAATGACTGATATCCTGCTGTCCTTGGGGTCTGAGACAGAGAGGAATGTGCTCCCAACGCTCTCCCAACTCCCGGACAACGGTGTGCCCACTATCTATTCTTCGATTTAAAAGCCTGTCAACTCATAAGCTATCATCATTCTAAGTCCGTGCGTTTGCATTACTTTTTCTTTGTTTTGCAGACATAGACAACATTTGGGGAAATGTGTCTGCTTTTGTGTCGCGTCACATGACCTTGCAGAAGGTAAGACAATTATCACTGTAATCTGTAATTATTTTGGGGGGAAATGTGCATGATTCCTCACAGTCCACAGAGAATCTTTTAATTCTCATTATTTCTGTCATCCACTACATTTAAATAGATGCTATTTGTATCAAGAAATATACAAAAACAATAATCTAACATCTTGTTACTGATTGATAAATTAGATTTGTTGTCCTACTAGGGTGTTCATATTACAGGGCTGGGAACCTTCACCTTCACCCAGCAGAAGATGAACATAGGCACCAAGTGTGTTGTGATTCGTAGGCCCTCCTTCCAACTGGCAGAGAAAGTAGCCCAGGCACACGGCCTGAAGCAGACCAGGCCTATGGCACCAGGTGAACCCACCTATAGCCCTGCTGACTAAAGAGTGGAGAGATTGAGAGAGAGAGAGAGAGAGAGAGAGAGAGAGAGAGAGAGAGAGAGAGAGAGAGAGAGAGAGAGAGAGAGAGAGAGAGAGAGAGAGAGAGAGAGAGAGATGGTGGAGGGAAGGGGTAGAGAGGGAGGCACACTGCCCAGAGTTAGAGGGCAAAAAAAGAGATGCAGTGAAAAAAGAGAGATGCAGTGGCATGTACAGAACATTCTACGGGGGGGGGGGGGGGGGCAAGAGAGACATGGGCCAAGAGAAAGGGTGGCCCAAGAAGTCAGATTTCTGAGGGAGCCCCCCCCCTTGGACCCGCCACTGGAGAGAGGGAGTGGCAGGGAGAGCGAGAGTAAAAAAAGAAAAAGAAAGAGGGAGTCAGAGGAGGCACACGCTCCAGAAAGGGTGGGTTTGTTAGCTGTTGCCGAGAAAAGCCTAGAGATAGATAAAGGGGACAGGGATAGAGAGCATATAAAGCAGAGAGTGGCCTTCCATTCCACAGGCAGCACGGGTAGTCAGTTAAGCATCAGACACGTTTTGTGAAACGGTTTGTGTTTAAAAAAGTTGTCTGTATCTGTGTTTATAATATGGTTGAAGTTGTGTATGCATTTGAATTCATTGCATCCATGTGTATATATTTATATCTCTGTGAGAGTGTGTGTGTGTGTGTGTTTATCTGTGTCTTGTATGTCCTTCCCTCACAGCAGGGGATGTGCATGTGGTGCAGCTGAACTTCACAGCCCTGTCGGTGGAGAGTCCCTATGACAGAGACACGGTAGAAGGGTGCGTTAGAGAAACCATCCTGGTCCTCCTGAGAGCGCTGAACACCCAGAGCTCTGTGAGCTTCACCTTCCGGGGCATCGGAGTTCTCTCCATCATAAACAACAAGGTAGAAATCCTTTTTTTAATCTTTTTTTTTAAATTAAATTACTAAACAGCGTTTTTGTTGTTTTTGGTTTGAAAGATTTTATTTTGTTAGTCCACTAATGCGAACTGCAATCCAAAGGTGCGGATGAAGTTCTATAAGGACTTTGTGAGCTCGGTCGATGCATCTGGCAAACTGCTTTGGGCCCTGTCCAATGTGAGTATATGAACTGTATGTGCTGTACATGTGTTTTGGGAAGGGCTTTTGTTTGAGCCAAAGTTTCACTGTTACCTAAGGTTCTGGTTGATCAGCAAGCACTAATGCCCCATAATCATTTGTTGCTAACTCAACCTTGATATACATACCATATTAACTTGACCTGCTGACTGCTCTTAGATGTAGATGTGTGAAAGAGAAGAACTTGTGGTAAATATCTATATCAAACGTGTGTTTGATATTTTTACTTATCTACATTCTATAAGTGTTTGCATTTGCAAATGATTTGAATGTTGTTTCTTTTGTTCTGCAATTATTGTATACTGCTTTGCAGTGCCAGAAATCCACATCTGAAATTAAGATAATATTGCT